>BJBW01004956.1:6308-18700 GCA_004320125.1 Scolopax mira
GCTGCTGAAATTCATGGGGGGTGTCCACGATGTCCTCAGGGATCGGGAGGGGGTGATGGGGTGGCTGGGGAGGCAGCGATGGAAACAGGCTCCGGATCTGCTCTGGAGATGATGGTGGCATCCTGCTGACAGGCACTTTCTTCCTCATTCTCCATCCCTCGGAAGGCAGCGAGTGGGGAGGGGTCCGACAGAGAGGGAGAGGGACACGGGAAGCTTCCAAGCCCATCCTCGATGCCAGGCAGCGGGGCCGCAGTGGGCTCATCCCCGGGCTGAAATCCCACCGTTCCCAGCGGGAATGGCCTCTGGTGTCCTCAGTTGTCCCCCCGCTTCGCTCTGAGAGATCTCGCTCTGCCTTTCGCTCGCCTTCCTCCTCGGTCAGGAGAAATCCCACGGGTGTTTTCCGGGTGTGCAGGAGTTTCCTGCCTTTCAGCCACTTTTTATTGTCCCGTTCAGCTCCCAAAGAGGTTTGTTGGCGTTTATTCCCGGAGATAGCCCAGATCAGAGAGATTTTAATCGATTTGGTTTTAGGGGAAGAACTGAATTGCTGTGAGCTCCCGGGTTGGGAAAGCAGCTCCCGCTCACACCCGGGAAAACTTTGAGCTGCAGATTGGGTTCAGACTCTTCTCCCCACCCCTCGCCTCTGTGGTCCTGGTCCTGCTGGCGTCCCCAAAGGCTCAGCTCAGAAATAGTCCCTTACCAGTGGCTTTTCCAGCTCATCTCCTCCCCAGCCTGCGGGATGCTCTCCCAGGTGCCTTTCTGGCTCCAGAGGGAGCAGCTTCCATCCTGCCAGCCGTGGGGAGATGCCACCCCCCAGCCCCCCACCCACCCCATGGGTCATGCTGGGTGCTCTTCCCAGGGTCGGGGAGGGTGCCCATGAGGTGTCCTCTCCAGATGGATGTGGTGCCACGCTTTGGGGAGGGGACAGTGGGGAGCAGGTATAATGCCTGACCCCAGCTCTTCCCCTTCTCTTTGGCTGCTCTGTGCCACCCCTGACATGGGGTCACCGCAGGGCTTGTGGCTCCCCGTCCAGGTAGCCCTGACACCTGGCCTGGGTCCTCTGCGCTGTGGGTGGCACAGCCATGCTCCCAGTGCCCCCAGCCACTGGGGCTGGGGTTGAACTGGTGTGTGCTTGGACTGGCAGTGCCCCATTGCTGTGGGGTCAGCTTGTGCCAGCAGTGGGGTGACCCAGCCAGCATGCTGGCTTGCTGAACTTCCAAATCACCAGCCAGCTCGTGCCTCAGTTTCCTTTAAATGAAGCAGCAGGGGTGGTGCCACCACCATCACCCCAGGGTGATGCCACCATCTCTGGCTGGTCCTCACTGCTGGGCCACCTCCCCACAGGCACCTTTCTGCAGCTCCCCAAGTGCCACCGTCACCCAGTGGCACCGCCTCATGTCCCAGTTGGTTTCCCCAATTATTTGCAACCTGGTCCCTGGGGGATCTGCCCCTGGTCCCTTGTCCCCCCGAGACACGGGGGATGCTCCTGGTGGCAGAGGATGCTCCAGGGCTGCAGGGTGCCAGGGTGCTGCTGGCACCCGCTGGGCACAAGGTCCCCGGGCTGGTGTGGGAGAAGGCAGAACATCCTGCCCGGTGCAGGCAGAGCCCTCCCTGCCTGTTCCACCCTGCACAACCCCGACCTCGGGGCAGCCACTGCGCCTGAACCAGTTTGGAAAACTGGTTTTTGGGCCATGTCACGGCAGGGAGCCAGGGCAGCTGCTTCCGAGCATCCAAATCCCCTGCACTCTCCCTCTCCACCACTCAGTGAGGCGATGCTGTGAGCGCTGGGTGTCTCTGTTCCCAGGGGACAAGGAGCACCTGCCAGATTTTGCATCCATTTGTGTTTTTTTTCTCTGGAAAAACCCCAGGGATTCACTTCCCAGACCCCCACCAACCCTGCCCCACCTCGAGAGGGGCTGCCAGGAGATATTTATGCTGATGAGGTGGGATGAAATTAAAACTCTTGAGTTTTTGCTGGTCCTCCCCATCATCTAGGAGACTGAATAACTGGCTGAAGGGAGTTCGTGGTGGCGAGATTCCGTTCTCTGGGGATGGGGTGTTGTTGGGAGGATTTATCTTTTCTTTATCCGAAGGTGAGAGGGGGTTGGATGAGGGGGTTGGATGGAAAATGAACCTGGAGGTGATGCTGCTGCCCCACTCGCCACTGCCAGCATGGGCACAGGGGTGTAGGAGCCACCAAGCTGTGGCTCTTGTTAACTCTGAAGCCTAATGGTGGTGGATGCAGATCAGGACTGCGGCGCTGCTGCGAGGGGGTGTACCCGGCCGGAAATGGGGTATCGGGATGTGGACTGATGGAAGCTGAGGTCTGGCAAGATCCAGCCAGCTGCTATCACACACCCCTTGGCTGCCCCACTCTGTGCCCTGGGGCCGTGTTCAGGTGCTGGTGCAGGGCACTGGAGCGAGCTCCTTTTCTATCCCAGAGTGGTGACCCCATTGCCTCCCCCTGTGGTGTGGGCCTCACTGGGGGGTGGGATGCAGCTCTAGCCCCCGAGCCAGGGGGAGACAGGAGACTCTCAGTGCTCCCACCTCTGCCCGGCGGAGCTCGGCATCGCTCCAATCCAGGGTTTCATTTCTTTCTTTGTTTCTCTCTTTCTCCTTTAATTGGCTGGAAAACCAAAGCTCAGTTGGTACCTCCCGCTTGGCACAGCCTGCTGGGCTGGTGGTGTGTGGTGCCCATGGTGTGTGGTGCTGTGCCACGCTGTGCCACGCTGTACCGCCACAGGCATCCTTCTTCCCGCAGCCTGCCAGGGTTGGGGTGCAGGAAGAGGGACCACATCTCCATCCTACCCTGCCTGCCCGAGCCGTGGGGTTTGCATGGGGCACCAAGAGCCTCCAGGTTGTGACATGCCCCTCTCCCCTCCATCACCGAGCCTGGAGAAGGAGCTAATGAGGTCAGCTTAACGAAGGATGGGTGAAGGGAGAGGATGGTCCCATCCCCTGCATCCCTCAGCCAGCCCTCTGTGACAACCCCTTCCCCAGTGCTGCACCCTGGGGAGTGTCATTGCCCTGCTGTCCCCAATCACCCCTCCTGCCCTTTTTTGGCCATTTTTGGTCACCAACCCTCTGGCTCTGGAGAGCGTCGGCCACCTCCAACATCTGCCGGCATCTTTTGTCCTCACGTGGTTCCCATCGTGCCCGATCCCCAGCGTGGGGACAGCACCAGGACAGAGGGGCCAGAGCTGCCCCCAGCCACCTTCCCCCCGCCAGGGAAGGGGGAAAAGAGCCTGGGCTGAACTCTGGATGGGGGTTTTCAATTACACAATTAAATGCACAATTAGGTACCAGCGCTCAGAAGGCGCGACTGTTCATAATAGGCATGTAATCTACTGCAGTCACTGTTTATACTGCTCCACTCCGCTCCCTAATGATTACGGAAAGCTTTCACATTTGCATGGTTGCCATGGAAATGGGGGGCTGGTGGCAGCATCGGGGCTGGAGCCCCTCGTTTCCCTGCACCCCGTCTGGGTGGGACAGGACCCGAGGGGTGCGGTGCTGCCTCCGCTGCGGGGTGGCGGGTGCTGGCACGGAGGGATGGGGATGCTCCGGGGATGGGCAGCGCCAACGACCCCGAGGTGGGAGTTGTCTGTGTTAGAGACTTGAAAAACCCCAGCCCACCTCATCACCTCCTCAGGGGACCACCCCAAGAGTCACAGGAGGGACCCTGCGTGTGGGTGGCCACGGGGGAGCATCCCAGCCCGGCCAGAGCTCCGCCTGGACGTGCATCCTCCGGTGCATCCGCATTATTCACAGGCAGAGCTTGGCTTGACAGGTCTCTATAAAGCTTTATAGGCACACGTTTGGGAAGGCAGAGCGTTACAGCTCGCAATTAAAACTGCCATTAAAGTGCAGTACGTCTAAATTTGCAGGACCAGCTAATGGGCACCCAGGAGTATTAACGAGACTGGTTGAAGATCTCTCTAAATCATTCACGCCACAGAGGTGGGAGTGATGGGGACTGGGAAATAAATGTCTCCGAGGGTTGGGTTGTAGAGAAAATAAAGAGGCTGAGGCAGAAACCAGCCTGGCCCGACACCGAAGCTGCGAGAGCACGGGAAGGAGAGGTTGATGCACGATGTGAGCAGCAAAGCCTAAAAGCCAGTGGCCTAATTGATGTCTGGGAAAATGAGCCTTGTCCAGCCCAACTTGATCTTGTTTGTTATTGAGCTCACAAGTTTGGCTGCCTGAAAGGGACTGAGCTGCCACCGTAGTGTTTTAGATGCTGAGAAGCAATTTGATTTAATCCCAGGTGTCTTTCCGTTAGGGAAAAAAATTAGCGCTATTAAAAATCAGTGATGCTCGTTTCAGTAATAGAAAGAAAGAAGAGAAGGAATAAAATCACAGCTGGAGAACATGTGTGGAGCCAAGGGGGGACGGTGGCGAGTGTCACCTGGCGCGGGGCGAGTCAGGGACGGGCTCCTGGATCGATGAGCATCTCGCCCAAGCTCCTCGTGGCTTTGTTTGTTGGCAGACTCTGAGTCCCGTGGAATGCTCTCCCCCAGCCCATGGGCTCCCATGGCTCCCACCACATTTTCCCCCTGCAACGGAGCCATCGGCTCCTCTCCCCCTGGATTCTCCGGAGAGAAAGATGCGGGGCTCACTCGGTTCAGAACTCATCCCGGAGAAATTCAGTTCCTGATGGGAAACCCTTTGTGAGACTCAGACCCGGCACTGAGCCCCTGGCACTGATCCTGCTTCCCTCAAAAATGTGGATGCAGAGGCAGGTTCCAGCTGTTGGGTTCCAGCTGGATGCAGGCACTGGGATACCAGCATCCTCCCAGCATCCTCCCATTCTTGTGCTGATGCTTTGGGGCTGGAAAAAGGGTTTTGTAACCCGGCAGCCATTGCACATCACCCTGGGGAGCGGGGTCCTGACGGCATCACCTCCCTCTGCAGGACTGGGGACCCCTTGGGACGCTGCAGCCATGGCTGGGTAGGGAGGCTTGGGGGTTATCCCTGTGGAAAGGGAAGAAAACCTCCAGGAGCACACGGCAGGGATGAAAAACCCACAAAACCCTGCTGTTCCTGTCAACGCTGCCCATAAGGCCTGAACGGCTCCTCCAGCACCGGCCGGTGAGATCCAGGTTATTGCCTGTTGATCGCTGCCAAGCCCAGCCCCGGGCAGGCGGGTGGCATCACCCCCCCCTCATCCGGGCTGTGTCCCATCCCTCATCCTCCTGGGATGCCTGGGGATGTCCTTGTCCCCATCGCAGCGTGGAGCTGGGGACAGTTTTTGTCTGGAAGCGATGGAGCGTTAGGGGTTGAGCAGGGAGAAACCTCCCCCCCCCCCCCCCCCCAAGCNNGGGGGGGGGGGGAACCCCCCCCCCCCCCCCCCCCCAAGACTGAGTCCTGGGGGAAGGCTGGGGGGGTGGGGGCAGAGGGGCTCAGGGTGGGCCCCTGGGAGTCTTTATTTTCTGAAAGCAGTTATTTCAATTTTCAGAGTGTGTACATAAAGGCCTGGAAAACCGGGAAGGCAAAAGTTGGCAGAGAGCAGCCCCGGTTGTATTTAAACAGGACATTAAACCCCGAGTGGTTTATTAATAAGATTAATAACAGCTCCCCTGTGCTCGGCTGGGAAATTTCACCCGCCTTTGGTTTTCACTCTGCAGCAGGAGGAGGTTTGGGGGAGGAAAAGCCAATTGCCCAAGTGTTGTGTTGCCAGCACCCAGCTGGGAGCAGTGGGGCAGGATGTGACCCCCCCAGCCATCCCTCCCACCCCACCCCGATGCCACACACTGTCAGCTTTTGCCTTATTATTTACAGGGGATTTTTACAGCCGGATGTCCCTGTGCCAGGGTGCAGGTGCTGCAGGAACCCATGTTGGGGCGATGTTTCCCCCTTTTCCTGGCTGCTGGGTGCCTGTGGGGATTCAGGGGGCTCAGCACAGGTGTTGGGGGGCTTGGGTGTTGGGGGGCTCAGCACATCCTGGTGATGCTGGGGAGAGTTTAGGAAGCAGGAGCTCTGTGGAAGGGATGCAGGATGGCATGGCGGGGGGAGGTTGAAGGGGTGAATGCCAGAGCTGCTCAGGTGCCCAAACACGTGTGAGAAAACACAAGTATTTGGGGGGCTGCAACGAATCTGGCTGCATCCCTACCCCCCCCCAGGGGATGGTGGGAGCCCGAGCTGGGGGCTGTTTGCAGCCCTGGGTGGGGACAGATGTGTGTGAATCACCCAAACAAGGGACTGGCCAGTCACCTTTGTCACATGTGTGTGCAGGTTGCTCACTGTGCACAAGTGGTGCCACATCCCAGCTCCAACCCAGCAGCGGGGGGGACGCTGGGGAGGTGACACTGCAGTGTGGGGCAGCCCCAGAATCCAGCATCCCTCGGGTACCCAGGGCCTGTCAGTGACAACAATGACACTGCAAAGCCACCAGCTCTGGCTGAGCTGTTGGGCTCTGGGCCTGGTGATGTCCCGGCACCCTCATCATCCTCACTGGGTGTCATCCAAGCAGGGGACATGGCCATCGTGTCTGGTCTGGTGTCCCAGTCACACAGGGAAGACAACCAAAGGCAGGGCAGGGAGCAAGCTCTGAGAGGTGGCCTGCGGCTTGGTTCTTGGGATAATTACTTTGATGAGGGCTAATTAGCACTGTGGGTCACTCTGGTCTCTTCCCGTAACCTGATCAATAGTGCAGCCCTTCCCCACCGCAGCCGCACGGCAGAGCCCGTGTCTTGGGGACACTGGGAGTGTGGCAGCAGGAGCTGGAGAGGAGCAGGGGCAGAGCTGTTCCTCCCCTTGGTCCTTGCTGGGGAGGAAGAATTTTGGTGAAAGGGAACTGGGAAGCCTGAGGGCTGGGAGTGCCCTCACTCTGTCTCGGAGACTGTGCCGGTTTGGGGCTGGGAGGTTGCCGGGAGCTGTGGGCACATCATGCTGGTGCTGGAGTGGTGTGTCTGCCTGGCACCTTATCCCCCAGGCACACTCATGCCACCCCCCAGGGACACCCGGGTACAGAGTTCTGGCTGGAAAATGTCCCAGGGAAGAGGAAGATGCTCGGGGTGGAGTGGAAGATGTTTGGGGTCATGATGGAGGATGCTCAGGTGGGAGTCGAGGATGCTCGGGGTGATGATGAAGGATGCTTGTGGAGTGGAGGATGCTTAAGATGAGTGAGGAGGATGCTCAGGGAGTAGAGGATGCTCAGGGTGGGCGTGGAAGATGCTCAGGGTGATCATGGAGGATGCTCGGGGAGTGGAGGATGCTTGGGATAATCATGGAGGATGCTCAGAGTGCGAGTGGAAGATGCTCGGAGTGGGAATAGAGGATGCTCAGGGGATGATGGAGAATGTTGGGGAGTGGAGGATGCTCGGGGGGAGTGGAGGATGCTCGGGGTGATCACAGGATGCTCGGAGTCGTCGTGGAGGATGCTTGGGCAGCAGAGCGAGGGATGCTGAGGCTAACAGGAACCCTGGGGAGAGCCTGTCCACTCTCTAATTCTGTGCAGTAATGGCTCAGATTAATGGTGGTCCCCAGCTACTGCATGGAAATTTCAAACTGAGAGTCATTGTCCCCATCCCCAGTGACCCCTCGGGGCTCTCTCCTACATACACACATTCTCCCCCTCCTCCTCTCCACCAAATGCCCAGGAGTGGTGGGAGGCAGCGTGGCAGTGCTGGCCATGGCTGTGGGGTTCAGCTGGGGTCCCCACTGACCTAAACTGTGTCCCCCAGCCCTGGGGAGGGGACCCAGCACCCATCCTGTGGGCAGAGGAGCCAGGCATGGGGCAGGCAGCTCCGCACAGACCCCTTACAGACTCTGATTTTCTTTGGTTTTCTCCTATTTTGGCTCAGGAACCCGCCCTGTCCCCTTTACCCACCCCAAAATCTGACGTGCCCCCATCACAGCATCCCCATCTGCACTGCCAGGAGAACCCCCCTCAGCTCCTGTCCCCTGCTGTCCCCTCCTCTGCCTCCCCTTCCAGCCCATCACCGGCTGGTTGCCAAATCCCCTCAGCAGCTGCTGGGATTCTCAGGCGAAACCATCCTTTCCTGGCTCCTTTTTGTAGCATCTGGCACAGTTTTCCCTCCGCTCAGGGAGGGGGGACACAGCAAGAGCCCTGTGATGACCATGGGGGTGGCACAGGGCTGGCACCGAGTCCCTGTGGTGGTGTGGGGACCACTGAGACAGCAGCTAGTGTGGGGGTGAGAGTGCAGGGAGGTTTGGGGGGACCTGAGGGTGCCAGTTTGCTCCCCAGGGCTGGAGATGGCACTGGGAGCTTGCTGGAGGGTGGCACAGGTATATTTGTGGTGGCATCCCCCTGGCACGGCAACGTGGTCTTCAGGAGTCCCATGGGTGATGGGCAGCCCCGTGGGGACGTTGTGGGGATGATGCTACAGCTGGGACTGGGCATGGAGCTTGCAGGGAGTGGGGATGGTCCCCAAGGGCTGTGGGTCCCCGTGCCCAGCCCTGGCCCTGCCTCTGTCCCCTCCAGCTCTGCCACTGCAGCCCTGGACATGGTCACGTCCCCTCACCCCTTGCTCCTGAGGGACACCCAGGATGTCACCCCCATTTTCCCTGGGAAGGACTTGGGGCAGAGCCCGGAGGGACGGGGAAGCATGTGCTGCATCAGTGCTGGGACCTATCGTATTCCCTCTGGGAATTTGCATCCCATCTCTGACCCAGTGATTCCAAACAAGGATGTAATTTGGCAGCAGCAGCCTGGCGGTGTTATGACCCGCTCGATAAACACCAATTGATTATTAAAGACTTTATTTATATATTTCTTTTCTTTCCAAAGCTCACCAGTTGGGTGGGTGATGCCGAGCAGGGGTTGGCTGGGCTGGGGCAGGTCCCTGTGGTCCTTTCCAGTGCTGGGGTGGAGGACATCCCTGCCCCATCCCTGAGGCCACCAGCCCCTCCCAGGGCTGCTGGGGGGGTTTGCTGCTGCTTCCAGCCCCTTAAGCCCGATGTGAATTCGTTGCTGGGCTGTAGGGCTGAGCTGGGGACTGGTGATGGGCAGGGGGCTGGCAATGCCCCCACCTGGCACTGGGATGGCTGGTCCAGGAAGCCTGGGCAAGTGATGAGGCAATAAATTTGGGGTGTTTACCTGCTCCAGTGAGTGTCAGGGGCTGTGTTTAGGGACACCCTCATCCATTTGGGACTGGTTTAGGCTCTGGCAGGTGCAGGTCCTCCCCGTCACCCCGTGAGCCCTCCCACCCTACCAGCCAGGAGATGGGTGCTGGTGCTGCCCCCCCACTTCAGCACCCACAGGATGCTGCTGTCCCAAAACCACCCCAATTTTTGGGTGCACCTGCAGGAAGCATGAGGATTTCCATCTCCAAATTTGAGGGGAAAACTCAGCCCAGCATCACCCATGGCCTGGACACAGGACTTCGGGGTGAGAGGGGGGGACGCTGCTGGGGTCCCTGTGGGGTTCCCCCATGGGAAATGGGGCTCTGAAGCTCTGCCTGTATCCCTCTGCTCTATCTTTGCCTCTGCAGGGGGGACCCCAACCCCAATAATGACCCTGACCCCACTAATGACACTGCCTCCTGCCTTGCAGCAGCCCCAAGCCCTAATTATTTTTAATCAAGCCCCCCCCCGCCCCCAGAAGGAGCTGAGTGGACGGGTTGGGGGGGGGTCCCATGGGATGGTAGACAAATCAAACCCAGCACTTGGCAGACAAATCAAACCCAGCACTAACAAAGGGGCTTGAATTATACATGGGGTGTGGGCTCCCTGCCTGCCCTGCAATTAGTGGTGCCCTCGTTAGTGGGGCCACTGGTGGGACTGGTGTGTCCCTCCCCCCAGCAGAGGAGGGGATGGAGCAGGGGGACACGAGGAGAGTCCCAGAGCCCCATTTCCCTCAGGGGGACACATGTGGGGACCCCAGGAGGTGGTGGGAGCATCAGTCCTGTGTCCAGGCCATGGAGGGACCCATGTGGGGACCACAGGAGTCCCCCCGAGTCCAGTGTCCAGGCCATGGGAGCACCTACATGGAGACCTCAGGGGTTTCCCCCAGTCCTGTGTCCAGGCCATGGGTGATGCCAGGCTCATTTTCCCCCCAAAATTTTGGTGTGGAAATCTTCATCCTTCCTGTTGGTGCACCCAAAAGGGGGATGGCTCGGGGCAGCACCCATCTCCTGACTAGCAAAGCCATCCTGTGTAGTTATGGGGGAAAGAAACTGGCTTTTGGGGAAAATCACAGTTTCCCTGATGTGGGGCAGGCTCCGACACCAAGGGGATGGGCTCACATCCCTGTGGGAAGTGGCAGAATGATGGCTGTGCCAGCCCTGCTGTAGGCTTTGGGATGCTGGAGGGGGGCACTGTCCCCCTGCTCACCACTGGCATTGTCACCCGTCGTGACATCCCAGTGTCACGCCTTGTCATGACAAGGATGTGGCCGAGCATCCAGCCCCAGGGAGCTCCCCATCCAACACCCAACAAAGGGGTTCGTGAAAAGCCACCCCAACAAAATCCTCCCGAAAGCGGTTGATATAAAACGAGGATGAACCAATTAATAAAAGCAATTTTTATGGCTGTTTAAGAAGTCTCTAATGAGCTCCCATCCGCGGCAGCTGCTAATCGCGGCGTTTAATAATGCGCCGGTGGTCGTGGCACGCTCTGCTAAGGCACCTTATTAAATCTTCTCCGTGATGAGTGGAGATCGGCGGGTACCTTAACAGCACCGGCTCTTTTGCTAAAGGAATTGTTCAAAATATTCAGGTTTCTGGATTTTATTAAGATGGCACATCCCTTCGGATGCCTCTCCAGCTCGGAGATTCCAGTTTAACAGCAGCGGTTGGATGCTCTGCTCCTGCCATACCATGGGCCCGTTGCTGGAGTAGTGGGGCTCCATCCCATCCCTGGGCAGGATGACAGTGATGGGGATGTTGGGAATTTAAGGAAAATGCTGTGGGGGATTGTCATTAAATCCCTCGGTGGATAATGAGCGGCACTGATGATGTCCTGAGCAGACCTGCGCTCCTTAAAGCACCCAAAAAAGCATCCTGGGTGCTTGGGGAAACCAAGTCCCACCAGTTGGGTGCTTTCATATTCATCCCATAGGAAGCTTTATCCTTGCCTCACCAGCACCCATGGGTGCCTCAAGCCTCTTCTCCTTGTGAGGTGCTGGGGTGAGGAGGAGGAAGAGGAGGTCTCAAGGAGGAGACCCCCAAACCCTCCAGGAACTTGGGGCTATTCTTCAATGTGAAAATATGAATAAATCCCCAATTCTCCAAGAATCTTTGGCCCAGGAGGGTTTCTCTCACCCAGGGACGAGCGTGGGCATGGCAGCCCTGCCTGCACAAGAGTGATGCCCCACATCAGGCATCGGGGCTGCCCGTGGGGTGGGGAATCACCCCAAGGAGAGGGAAACCCACAGGATTTATCATATAAATCCCTTCTCGTGGGCTGCTGGCAGCTGGATCTCTTAACCCCCCATCTCAGGGTGGGTTTATCATATATTTTAAGGCTAGAAAATTGGATAAATGCTGGAAGAAACACCCACGCTCACAGGGCTGGGTGGGTGTGCCCAGTCACCCCTGGGTACCACCTCCGGATGCCCCCTTCATCCCTCCAGGATGCAGGAGCATCCCCTTCTCCTCCCAAACAGCTCTACCCTCCCATAAAAATAAATATTTTGGGAGCCATGCACAGTTTCGCCTCCCCACCGGCTGCTACCAGCTGCTCCTTTCGCGGCGGCATCGCTCTGAGGGATTATTTTTGCTCCCCAGCTCATTAACGGGGTTGTTACCAGGCAGATTTCCTCACCCCATTTTCTCCTTCCCAGCCTGCGGGTCGTGGGAGGAGGGACTGTCGGTTTCCATAGCGATGCGCTTGGCTTTAATCTGTATTTCTTTCCTGGGAGAATTGATTACGAAAGGTGTCACTAAATAAGTCAGTAAATTGGATTTTTTATATATATATATATATTTATTTTTTTTCTTCCCCTCTATCGGATTATATTAACGGCGTCTTTGAGGTGCCGTTTTGAGATCTGGGGGAAATTACCTCTTGCTTCTCACAGATGTCGGGCTAAAGAACTTAACTGGGAGAATTAGCATCGAAATTGCCTGTGGCTTAATCCTTGTCCAAACAGGCTTGGCCACCGTGGGCTGATGGGGACATCTCAGCTACAGTCCGTCCATCCATCCATCCATCCATCCATCCATCCATCCATCCATCCATCCAGGCACAGGGTCTTGCAGATTTTTGGACGCTGGTTTGTCCCAATCCTCCTCTTTCCAATGTCCCAAACCTGCTTTTCCTGGAGCGGCTGGCTCCTGCTCACCCCCCATCCCAGTCCAGCCCCAGGGTTTGTCTCACCACCAGGATTTGGTTTTTAGGGGGTCAGACTCCCTGTATCTCCCTTGTTTGCTGTTCCTGTGGGCCTCCCAAATTTAAGCCAAATATGCCCCATATCTAAGCCCAAGATCCCC
>BJBW01004957.1:0-24731 GCA_004320125.1 Scolopax mira
TGGTGAGAGCCTGGCCCAGGTTGCCCAGAGAAGCTGTGGCTGCCCCATCCCTGGAGGGGTTCAAGGCCAGGCTGGATGGGGCTTGGAGCAACCTGGTCTGGTGGGAGGTGTCCCTGCCCAGGGCAGGGGGTTGGAACTAGATGGTGTCTAAGGTCCCTTCCAACCCAAACCATTCTATGATTTCCACTATACGTTGTCTGCCATCAAGCAGATGAGCCCAGGCTGAAGGATGGGGGTAGCTCCATGGCTCGCTGTGCTGCAGAGGGACAGGGGACCCCCACCTGAGGGTGCAGGGTGGAAAGACCAGTGATCACCAACCCTCCCCGTGCTCCCCTGCTTTTTCCTTCTGCTGTTTGGGTGGCTGGTTCAGCCTGGAAAATCCATTTAGCTGCTGTGCATCTGCCAGCGCTCCGCTCCATGGAGACTTTATTACATTAAGCTGCAGATCGCAGAGATTGCAGTCATATTTTTACACTAAAAGATGTGTTGTCCCAAGATGCCCCTGATGGCGGGGGACAGACGGCCACCACGCATATTTATCTCCTGCCCTAATTACCTCCGAGCTGAGCATTTGCAGCCATACGTTGCTGGCAAAGCTCGTTATTTTGGAAAGCAGAGCAAAGCTGCGGGGCAGGGAAGAACCCCAGAAGCAGGACGAATGCTTTTTCATCCCTCTGCAAAACCGTACCCTATTTTTGGACCCAATTGAGAGGATTGCGGTTTTATTAGCTGAAATAACCACAAATGGCGGCTACTCACCAAATGGCTGCAGATTTCTACCCATATTTTAGCGTCCTTCTGTAGGGGTTGGTGGTCAGGACCTGGAGCAGGCTGGGACCTGTGGCTCGTTGCCAGCCAGGACGATGCGGTCACTGCTGCAAGGTAGATGCACACACTGAGGTCAGCACATACGTGGGTTTAATGCCCTGCTGCTCCCCGTCTTCTTTAGATCCCACATGCAAAAACAAAATAGAAAAAAAGACAAAGAAGGATGCCATTTAAAGGAGAAAGGGCTCATGGCTTCAGTTCATCTCTTTTCCTCCATCCTTCTACCTCCAGAAGATACTTGAGTATCAGTGGGTACCAAACTCCTTCTTGTGTCACTGGGGAGTCCTTTCTCTCACTTTCATCTTCAAAACAACTCTGAAATGTAGGCAAGAAGCTGGTGTTCTGGGTTGACAGAAATAAGAAAATTTGCCCCAAATTCTATAACTACTGCATAGCAGATCCTGCCTAAGAATCAGTCCCCATTAAACAACGGTGGAGGTCGAGACTGAGGAGGGAAGGACCAGCAGCTGCTGGTCTTCTCATGTGTCCCCCCCCCTTTAACACCAAAGTGGAGCCAGACACCTGCAGAAAGGGAAGCTCTAGCTTTAATGCTCCGCTGGGCTGTGTAGAAGCTCCCAGTGTTATTTTTATCAGCTGTGTGCCACTGGTTTTGCATTAAACAAGAATTAATTGTGTAGCCTGGCACAGGATCCCATGTGATGCTGAGGCTGCTCAGCCCGGAGCAGGGTCACGCACCCTGGAGGGGATGGTTGTGCTGGGGTAGTTCTTGCTTGCTTGGTGCCATGACCTTGCTGCCCAGGAAAGTCAGGCTTCATCTACCGCATCCCTGTGGGTTTGAAGCAGGGTCATTTAAAAATAAGTAGGGTTTGTTTGGTTTTACCTGTTTACCCCAGCAAAATAAGATTTCAGTAATAGGTTTGCATGCAAACTCTGAGCTCCAGAGAAGTTGAGTTTCAGGATGGAGACGACCTGTTTCAGGGTGTCTTCATGTCTCAGAGGATCCTAGATCCATCCTGAAATTCAACATTTGATCTGTTTGGAACCACAAATGTGTCCTCCAGACATGTTCACCTGCAGGCCCACCTAAATAAGATGTACATTGCCATATGGGCTTCTGAACTCAGTAGCTGAGGCCACAGCACTCATGACCTGCTTTTGCCCATGCAGATACCACGCTTTTGACCAGCAGCATAGAGATAAATTTGCCTGTGGCTTGCAAAGAGCGGGGATTGGCAGACATCTCCTGATGTTTATGCTGTTTATGGGGCTGCAGTTCTGTTCTCGGGCTGGGACAAAGGTTCTATAAAACTGTTCACCCAGTTGGGAAGCAAGTGGAGGAGAAGCCTGTGATACTCTACAGTGATTCAGAAAGGGAAATTTTCTGCCTGATAAATTTGGCAAGATGCTACAGACCACGAAAAGGGACTTGTCGTTGTGGTGGTGACGAGGAAGGTGAAAGAGAGATTGATGCAGGAGCCAAACTATTCCTCTGGCAGGAGAAGGCATGAGACATTTGAAACCTATGAATATTAGATTGCTGTCTGAGTGTCTCTTTGCAGTTAATGATCTGTCCAGGAGCACGCTTTGACGGAATAAATGCATGTAATTAGAGACATCTCCTACTTTTCCTCCTGATTTGGATGGCAGTCTCTTCTCACACAATTCTCTAGCATAATTTGCATATGCATGTTAATTAATGCCTGACGTAACGTGGAAAAAAAGTAGGAGCCCATGTGGCAATCCATGCTGCAGCCCTTCCTTGGAGCTGGAAGGCCTCCTGCTTGACCTTCCAGGCTGCTCTCCCAATGCCTAGGGCTGGGTGAGGACATCTCATTTTGCAACCTGTGATTCCACTAACAAAGGAGCAAGGCATTTTGGCATTTAGTGCTCAAACAATTTTTAAAAATTATAAAAAAAAGTTTAGATAGGTCATGATGGGGTGATGCAGAGGAAGAGCCTTAAGAGAGGATGGAGCTTTTTGGGCTGCCCAGGAGCATCCTGCAGGTCCGCACTCACAGCAAGGAGAGCAGGGAACAGGTTGACCTGCAGAGACCATGGTCCCTGCCTAGAGCTTTCAAGTTGTTGCTCCTCTTTCAAGTTGTTCCTCACTGGAAGAAGCAGTGGCATGGGAAGAGTTGGGGAAAAAAAAGAAAAGAAAAAAAACCCCAGTACGATCATTAGGATGAACTGCTTGGATTTTTTGATAACCAGAAATGAATTGCTAAGCAATGCTCAGGGAAACTGATTTGGAAAGTCATGGTGTGTGATACCTCAGGAAGGAGGGAATGCGTGTGTTAGCAGAAAGTGTGTTCAGGTACCGTGGCACAGCAAGCTGGGCACTGGGGCTGCTTGGGAGATGAAATGCGGCATTTTGCTCTATGGATTATTACTTTTTATTATTTACTCCCTTTATTGTGCATGACTCGATGGGTTCTGAGCTCATCTTGAAGACGCATCCTCACTCTTCTGTCTTTAGATCTGCACAAACACATTTACTCCTTAGTTAAACAGATTTTCATTATCTTGAAAAACCTGTCGAAACCATTTAGCTATGAAAAATCACTAACCAGTTCACTTATCTTCAGAAGGAGGATGCGTTTATGGCACTAATTAGCTCCTGTCAACAGGCAATGTATGCTTTTACCTACTCCAGTGTGTGTATTTCTCATCATTTCTCATCATTCTCATCCCACCCCGGAGCCATCCCACTGGCCAGCATCGGGGCACTATGGACTTGGAAGGGGATGAGGTCTCTGCTGTGCAGTTCATGGTTCCCTGGCTGCCCACCCTTGACGTGGAAACAATATAAGGATTTTTATGTAAAGATCCAGCCCTCAGTACTGGCCAAGCTGCAGAGTTAATCAGCAATAGACTCGTGAGTAAAATTGAAACTCTTTTTTCTCCTGGCGTTTATCCATGGCATCTATTTTCAACCCCTTGCCTCTCTAGCCCGAGCTGAGATATCAGTCATAGCTAATGACCCGGGGAGCATTTTATGATATCATTGTGCTTGGCTTTTCTCCTCCCACCATCCGCTCTTCGTCTGCAGCCTGTCCTTGGTGTCTTTTCCTAAGATAAACTCTGTGTGGAGCGATACAGAGCGCTGACTCCCCACGGCCTCGCTTGTCCCACGCGCTGGGAAAGCAAGCCCTGGCCCACGCCGCCTCCTATCAAACCATCAGCAACATGGGCTTGAATGGCCACAAACAGCAGCTTCTCCCACCCGCCAGTGTGAGACCCTCTCTCCCATCTGCAGCTTTCCCAGGGAACAGAGGTGGATGTGTCCATGTTATCTCTGGGCTGGAATAGCCTCCCCCAGACACATCGCCTGGTTTGCAGAGAAATGTTTCTTGTTTAGGCAAGAGGGACAGAAAGCACGGGGAGGAGTGTCCTTGTTGATAAGGGATATGTTGAGCTCAGCAGGGCCTGTGTTTCTATGGGTCTCCATGGAGGTGGATGAAGGTGACCCTGCCAAGCTCATGCTTAACCAGTGCGGCCTGACCCCACAGAGGGGCTGATCCATCACAGCATTAAAGGATGATCTGGGTGTGCAGGGAGAGGGATTTATCTTCAGTGAAAGTTCCGTGGCCAAACATCAGGGCTTTATGAGCAGAGCAATATGAGGAATTAGGAACATGCCCTGAAGCTGAAGCCCTTACCCTTCTGGGTCTGGGGTGGCTAAAGGAGAAAAGATTCGGGATGGCTGTAGAGAAATCTGGTTGTGCCATATTTTCTTCATGGAGAAGATTGTGGGTTTATCTGGGGAAATCTGGTTTTAGAGAGATCATGGTGGTCGTAAGGAGGGGAGGGTATGCTCAGGGAAACACCTGGGGCCCTTAGGGACACCCAAAGGGTAGCCATTACTCATTAGGACCAGACCATGAGTGGGTTGTTAAGACTTGTTAGCACCAAATCACCTCTGAAAGAGGCACAGCAAGCTCCAAACCTTTCCATCTTGCATTGCACCTTTTGCATTTGCAATGACCTGCCCTTGAGCAGAACAGTGGGTGGGAGCCGCGAAGCTTGGTGCTTGACACTTTCAGCTGGAGCACAGACTTCCAGACCTAGCTTGGTATGGGTTTGTGTTTTTTCATTATAAAATAGCAACACAGCTGAGCTGGGGCAGGGCAGGGTTCCTTCTGCCGAGCAGGGGCATACCTTGTGCTAATCACTTAATCTCCACTGGCTTTGCTTTTGCTGGGTGTAACAGCCTTACTGTTGAGGGGCTTTGTGAGAATTAACGTCTAAAAACTGCTTTGATGAGTGCCACAATTAAAGATGTTCTGCAAGTTCAAGGAGTTGAGATGGACCCGCTTGGGAATATATTGCAAGTTGCTGGTGGTTGTTCCTCAGACGCTGTATTTTCTGAAGAGCAAAGGGAGATGTATCTGTTAATCCCTCCAGTAGGATCCAGACCCCTGTGAGTGAAGGGGGATGCCTTGAAGGCAGCTGCTGCCAGGAATCATAGAATCATCTGGGCTGGAAAGGACCTTCAAAGGTCATCTAGTCCGACCCCCCTGCAGTCACAGGGACACCTCCAACTAGACCAGGTTGCCCAGGGCCTTGTCGAGCCTCACCTTGAATGTCTCCAGGGAAGGGGCCTCTCCAGGGAAGGAGGGGATGAGTTCTTTCCCACAGCACTATAGCAGAGGGGACGTTGCTCAAAACCACCCTCCGCCTGCCAATTATGCTTATTTTTTGCTTTCTAGAAATCATTTCTGCTCAGAAGATTGCAGGTCACCAGCATTGCTTGCTTTCAAGACAGCATGACCAAGATTATACTAATGAACCCCTCATTCTCAAGCACTTTCTTCCATTTTTGGCATTTAAATTAGACTCAGACTGCAGTTGGCCACCCCAGTCATTCCCGTGCCCTGACCCTGGATTTAAATGAGGGACACAGTGCTGTCTTATTAAAGTTTCATGGAGACATTTCTTTTCATAAGGAACATTTTAAGAAAAGAATAGTTTATTTAATGAACCCGCTTTCACTCTGATTACCCTGTAATTTTCCCTTAGACCACCCTACAAAATGGCTGAGGATGCTTATTGGCAGTGATAAAGAAATCATAAACTAAGAGGTGCCAAGGATGTTGGCCGTTTTTTCCCCGAGGCCATTTGTTAGTCTGTAGGATGAGTGTTTGTGTGTTGGGCTGTGCTCATGTATTTACTGCTCTGTGTAAACAAGATTTTACCCTGTGGCTGACGCCTTTCACTGCTGAGGTCTGATCCTGCCTGGGGTGTTTCCTGCTGTCCTGGGGGTCTGGCTACCCCTGGAGCTCAAACAGGGTGTCCAGGAGCTGGGATGTATTAATGATGTGGCTCTCAGTGGACTGAGCCATCATCAAAACAGGGACGAGAAACACCAGAGGTGTCCAAGTCTCCTTTGTGCTGGGTCACAGCTTGGTTTGTGACAGCGATGGGTTAATGGTTGAACCTGAGGATCTTAAAGGGCTTTTCCAACCAAAACGGTTCTATGATTGTTGTGTTGAGGAGCTTCATTTCCCAGAGTAGAGGTTAAATTACAGAAGAGTCTGAACCAAAAGGTAGAGGTACAACCTCATTTCCACAGCCAGCCTGGCCCCTTGGTAGCAAAATGCAATGTCAACTCAAGGGATGGTAAAATTGGGATCAAAAAGGGAAATAAAAGAAGTTCCAGGACATATATTGTAAAACACATAAAAATATTTCCCAGTTCCTGTTTATTGGTGAACAGACCTCAGATGTTTAACCTAGACCAAGCAATCCAAGACAGTGTCTCTCTTTCAGTGTATTTGAAAGCTTTCAGAATGAAATACTAATTATTTTTCAGCCTCCAGCTTGTTCCTGGAAGGGTCTCCAGCTCCAGCCTTTGATAATGTAGACAAAGCTGAGACAGGACCAGGGTGTCTCCAACATACGTCCTCCTCTAGTGCTCAGCAGCTTGGGAGGAGGCATTCAGGTCATGGCTTGAAAATCTAACAACACCCCCACCCCCTCAGTGGTATTTTAGACTAATTGGAGGCAAAAATTGATGTTTTTATGGAGATTTCCTTTAATGGTGTGAAGCTTCTTCTCATTTCAATCCTAAATTATTTATGTCCAGCTCATTCCCAGTAGTTCTTGTGTTGTTAGCTTAATTATTTTCTTTTCCTGCTGTTACTCCTTATGTACTTGTAAACAGCAATTGTATCCTCTCTCGACCTGCTTTTTTTTTTTCCCAGCCAAATAAGCTAAACTTCTCTAGACTCCTCATAAAGTAGTACTCTCTTATTTCAGGCAATAAAATTATTAAATCCACAAACAAAGAATCAGGAGCCTGATCGCCCGTTCCAGTTTATCTCTGGGAAACGCTGCTGCGTGGAGCAAACCTCTGCTGGTTTTAATTTGGCCACAATTTCCCCTGCCAAATGCAAGTGTTTGTGAAGTCAAACAGAGAAGCTTAAATCAATAAACTGCTTTCTAAACATGGGGTTATACGTGTATAAACACAGAAAGAGGGTTACCCCATTTGATTACCTACAGAGCAGTTGCAAAGGAGAGCCACCTGCGTTGCTGATGTCCTGACTTTCAAAGTTTTGAGGTCTTCAGGTTGCATTTCTGCTTAATTGTCACTGGTTAAACTAATCTACACTAAATTGCATGAAACCAGAGTGATTTTTCTGAGAGCTAGTTCTACAGTGCCTTTCACAGAAGGCATTTCCATCTGCAAAGGTAAGGCTTTTCCTTAGCTCCATCGAACCCCTTTACCAAAACTTAGTTGTGTCATGAGGGCTGCATGTTGTAAAATTTAATGTTTTCATCTGTTTTCCTGAGATTTAGAGCAGAGTGGTTTTGTTTCCTTGCCATCAGGAGGATGGCTGTGCATGGAACCATGTCATGATATTTTACCCACTGTTGGATTCTCCTCTTCTCTTTCCTGGATTTATCCATATTTCATATTTGGAGCTGTAGAGAAGAAAATGCCACTAAAACTCAGGGAGAGCATGTATTTGGCATCCATCTCTGATGTGCTAGGTCTGTGCAAAATCTGCTGCTCTCCTTTGAAGGCACCAAGACAGCATCCCCATTTTCTCTCGCAGCCAGCAGCACCCACTGAGCACTTAGGAAATCGGATCTATTTTCTTCTGAAAATCTCATGGAGTGTTTGAAATACGTGACGGGGAATGATTTTGAAAAATTGGTTCAGGCAGTCTTATTTGCTTTCTGAAACTGTTTGAAAGCATCCATTTTAGGAAAACTAACTGCAACCCTAGCAGAAGGATTAATTTATCTGTTTTCTTAAGGAAAAATAATTACTACGGATCTCTCTGAAGCTTGCAAGGAGTCAGCAGGAAAACCTTCCCTAGAGCTGTCATCTGTGACTGCAGATCTGGCTGTGGTTCTGTAAAAATCAATCATTCCTCTTCGCTGGGGCCAGTGAGCAGGAGGAGGCACCTCGATGCTGGCATCTGGAGAGTCCAAGCTGCTGCTGAGACTTTCCCCTTGCTGAATACGTTGAGAGATGCAGCATCTGCCATGGTTGGTGGCTATGAATATATATGAGGGAGGTGGTTTTCATTTAAAAATGTGCCATTTCTTCATTACTGGAGATGCCCGAAGGGGAAGGGAAGCTCAGCACTGGTGGTGATGGTCCCTGGTGCCTGGCAGTGGGTGGGTGGGTGGCCAGAGCAGGGTGGGAAATTAAGCATTTTGCATCTGAGTGATATTATTGGGAAAATTGAATCAAATGGCGAAGGGCAGTGGGGAAATGACCTGGAGAAAAAGCTTTGCAGGAAACCGGGGTTTGCAGGGTGTTTGCTCTGGGGCTTCAGGGAACTCAGAGATGCCCCGGAGCACCACAGGGTGAGTGAGGATGGTCCTGATGGAGACGTGAGGGATGATGGCAGGGAAGAGCCTGGTGGGGCTTGAATAGCTATCAGCAGGCTGATGTAAAATATAAGTCCTTCTGGGAGGTGAGCCTCAGGTAAATGAAATAATAAGAAGAAAATAAATAAAAAAGCCCATCTGGAGGGCAGTGAGTGTTTAGAAGGGAAGGGAAGGCAGAAGAGCTGGGTTGGGTCAGCTCCTCCTGCTGCAAAACCTCTGGCCCTGCTCCAGGGGGGCAGGGGGGGCGCTTCTTGGCAGGGACTGAATTTCTGAATTTCTTGAGTTATTTTTCCACTGAAAAAGACTTTTTTTTTTCACTTCACATTTTCACAGAAAAATGTCAGTTCCAAAAAAAAAGATAAAAAAAAGAAAAAAAAAAGAAATTGTTGTTTTTATTGTTATCTGTTGTCAGTTTCCTTTAGGCTCTCTTTCTGTAAGCTCTCCAGATGGGGATTTATTCACCATTTTCAGCAGACTGGCATGAAGATACCATGACAGCAGAAGTAAATATCCGTAATAATGTGAATTACCATTTGGAAAGAGTTGAAAAAGCTTAAAAAACAAAATTTTGAATTCACTTTAAACTTTTTAGTCTGTTGGTTTCAACCTTTTTTGGGGGGGAAGCATATTGTTTCTACCAAAAACCTGTGAGCAAGGATTTTTCACCAGCCATGTGAATTTTATCAGCTCTCCAGACAGGGAAGTTTTGCCAAACAAAAAAGGTCAGTTAAATGACAGCAGAGGTGGGAGCGATTCTTGCTCAAGGAGATCTTGTTTTTACAGCTTTGAAGATCTTTCTGGTTTTGAAAAAAGACCTCATATGTTTCTTCTTCCTAATTCTCAGCCCCCGGCTTGTTGAGAGGTGTTGGACATGTGGAGCTGTTGGCCTCTTAAACCTAAAGGAAAATCAATTCACGGGCAGCCAGGAGAAAGGAGATTTCAGCATCTCTTTTAGGTACTTGTGAAATCATTGTGTTACTCCTCTGCGGTTTTGTTCAAAGCCCTTGAAAATAAATTGTTCTGTGAGCAGCTGAGCTGACAGCTTGTGGTTTGCTTGTCCCTCTGGCCTGCCCTGCCACCTCTTCCTCCCCAGGTCCCCAGGGATGTCTATGGGTCCCTGGTACTCCTGCCGTGTCCCCTGGTGCCATCAGACCAGGCTGGACAGGAGGTGCTTTTGCCTTTCCCCATTTTTCTTGCTTGTTTTAATCACCACTTTCTTGAAATCTAAGCAAATGCATCACTCAGGGAGAGCTACTGCCACACGAAATCTGGAACAGCACTGGTAAATAGGTTCAAAACCCCATTGAAGCGTGGTGGGAGGTGGACAGGCCTGGGAAAGGGAGTATCCTGCCATGCTTGGTGCACACCAGAGGACCTCTGTGTCCATCTGTCTAGATGTCCACTGCATGTTTTGGTCTGCAAAGCCCAACCCAGCTGTTCCTAAGCATGGGCCTCCCACCTCTGAGACCCCCAGTGCCCCGGTGCATCCCTGTCCCTGCTCCGCACGAGGGCTTGAGGCTGCCTTTGTAGTGGGTTTGTTCAATGATTAGCAGAGAAACATGGGGGATATTCTGTTTGGGTTGGCATCTGCTGTTTTGTGGGGGGAAAAAAAAATAAAAAAGGTTTAATTGTGTAAGCGGTGGATGGAGGTGATAAGTTCTGACTTCAAAGGCTGCTCTGGCTCTTGTGGTGTTGAGTTACTCCTGCATGGTCCACTTCATTGTACAGCTGCTTAATTACAACTGTATGATGATGTTGGAGGCATGCCCAACGGGTCCTCTGGGGTCTCTGGATAACAACCTCAGCAGCTCTTTAACATGGTAAATGTGAGGGCCCTGAGTCCAAGCTGTGGAGCTGGTTCTCCTGGGAGTTTTGGGTTGTTTGGAACTAAAACATAGCTGGGACCTGACCATAGAGCCAGACTGTGGCCCAGCTTTGATAGATGTATAGCCACCTATGTTTAATGGCTTACAGTGGTCTCTGAGTAGACCTTGGAGCAGCAGGCCTGTTCATCATTCGCTTGAAAAGCAGACTTAAGCATGATGATTTCTTGGCAGGAATATCAAGTATTGCTAAGGCCATGGAGACCAAACTTCTACCATCAAGAAGGCTTTAAAATCCCAGATCCTCTTCATCAGTTCCACCTACTGTTTGCACCCATTGTTGGTGGACCTTGGTGGTCCCTGTACCTCCAAAACCTTGCTCAGGTGTTACAGTGATGGAGCACAGCCCACCCCGGGGACACACCCACCTCCCCACCTGAGGCAAAAGCCCCACATCTCTGACAACATCCAGGCTGCATGTGCCTGTGCTCATGTAGTCCTGGGTCTTACTGTGAGTAGCAGAGTGTGCAGCACCCTCTCCTTCAGGACTCAACACCACTGTGCTCTCCACATCTCCACTCACGGTCTGTGAATGGCAATAAAAAAGCCTCTGAAAGAAACTGTAAGTAATTTCTAATGATCCTTTCCAGGACATTTTAAAAAATGAAAAAAACCCTCTGCTCTATCTGTAGTTAACCAAGGTCCTTTGGAGCCAGGAGACTACTGAATATTTTAAGAGCAACATTATTTTGCAGCAGCTCATAGCTAATGAGTTCTCAATTCGTATTTCACAGTAGGTGAAAAAGAAAAGAAAAATCCATTTTCAGCACAGCTGTAATGTATTTTCCAGTCACTTGTGGAACAGATTGTGCTCAGACCTAACACAGCTGAGAGGGGGATGGAGGTGGTAGATGGAGAATGTACTCTGGATGCTCTCCTTCCATTGATAGTGTGGTGTGGCCAGACTGCTGCAAGTTTTGTCTGTCTTCTGGGGTTTTGTAGCTCATTTCACTCCAAACCATTTGGGTGCTCCTGAACTGCTCTTCAGGTGCTCCACCATAGGTGCTGGGTGGTAGTTGACGTGCTGGATGTGTCTCTGGTGGGTTCCTGGCTTGTGGTAAGCCAAGGAATGTCCTTCTACCCTAGGACCCTCCATTCCCTGGGGATGTCATGATGGAAAGCTGCCCTTGCTGTGGCATATGTGGCTGCCATGAACTGGGTTGGCTGAGCTCCTGGACATGGGCTGTCCAGGACACTGCAGGCACAAGATGAGCTGCAGCTGGCACCGGCACACAGGTCAGCTTCTGGCTGCACAGCCTGTCCCAGAGCAGTCTGTCCAAACAGATCCCACACAGTCTGAGCTATTTTGTCCTATGAGTCCTTTTAATCAGGATGTCTATTAAGGAATAATTCCACCTGCAGACAGGTTTTTTCCTGAACTTGATGGGCTCAGGCACGTGGGCCCAGATGGAGCTGGGCATCAAGACCTGGGCACTGGGAACCACAGAAGAGCTCCCTTCAGGCATCAGGCATGGTTTGCTACTGGCAAAGGTGGTGTTCATCTCTACCCCATGGTTTTGCATCGTGCTTCTTGGCTAGAAGAATAGCTAAGATGTGCAGATGTGGGTATTCCTTTCACAGCATAAAAAAAAAAAAAGCCCAGTGGGAGTTTGGTTTCTTCAGGACTGGGGTCCATCATCCACTCCGTGCTCTAATTGTATTAAAATTGTACATCTCGGAGGCTTCCAGAGGCTCCATTTTCATATTACTTTGCTGGGCGCTCTCCCCATTTCTTCCAATTCTGCTTTTGCTAAGTGCCTGCAAAACAAATTACAGCAAATACTCCCTCATCAGGGCAATGCTGCTTAATTCATGGTGCATTTTTGTTTATATCTGTTAATGTATCCACTTAAATTGAACTGGCAGAGACCTTGAAGGGAGTCACAGAGGTGAAACAGTCATTAGGAATTCTCATCCGCTGGGTGATCAGCCACCTTTCACTCGTCCTGGTCCCTTGGATTCGTGGTCAAAGGAAAGTGGCAATCGTCATGGTGGTGAGCACACAGGTTAGAGAAACAGATTAAACATCGTTTGGTTCTAGCTATGAAACCTGTGTGTAACTGTACATGAAGTCCTGCCGTGTCCATGGGGATAAGTGAGTGTCACATAGACCTCTCTGTACCATGCTTGGCCTTCCTCTGGTGGGACTCAAGGCTTGAGAAGTCCCTTTGGGGAAAGGGTTATCTGACATAAATTTGTTATGATATTTTAAATCAACAAAAGCTGTCATTTAACTACTTCCCAGCACAAAGTCAAGGAGGTTTCTTGGTGCATCTTCCGTGACTCAGGCAGTTGGAAGCTCCAGGAATGGAGCAGGATGTGATGGACCTTGTTGGACATGGCTCCTCCTGCAGCCAGCACCGAATGCTACATGGGTGAGGGGTCTCTACTGGTGAGGAGACAAACAGAGCTGGTGTGACCTTATTGCAGCTGCAGGCCTTTTTCAAGGTATTTAATCAGTCTGCCAAACATGACAAAACTCCCTTGCTTTATTCTGGCTGGGTATTTGATTTGAGGGCAGTAGACTGATGGGACACAGCCAGACTGGGACCAGCCTCTCCAGGTCACAGTAATTCCCATACCTCCTCTTCTTCCCTGGAAGCCACCCATGTCTGCTGGGTGCTTAAAATTTTAGGAAAAATATTTGTTTCCAATCCGTGAGAAACTGTCCAGAGAAATAGATACGGGAGGAAACCTCCCCAACTTATGTAAACATTTCACCAAAGTTGCGGAGCTTCCAAGGAATGTTTTGATTTTGGTTAATCAACCAAGGAACAGTCTCTCAACAATGCCCTCCAGCTCTTGGTCCTGGTGATCTGTCATTTGCTCCTGGCCTCTTCTAACACGCTTCTTCCCATGATTGTGATACTTTTGGGCTGCTACTTCAGCAGGGGAGTTGGAGCATCTCATCAGTTTATTCTCACTAAACGTTTTGCTTGGATCTAGATTACAAATTCCCAACCTCACTTGGGATCTAGCTTTACCGTGTCTCACCTCTTCCATGTGACTTCAGTTTTTAAAGGCTTGACATAAAGTAATTGTGGTTCTGCCTGTGTCAATCTGGGTTGTCACAGTTAATAGACCAATGTCCCGTGATGTGGATGCTAATTCACATCTTTACTCTGCTTCTCACTTGCCTATTGTTTCTCCTGGGTCATTACTTTTTACATCTGCAATGAAGGAAAATCAAAGTGTGATTTCATTAATAGGAAGGTCTTGAAGAATTTTAACTTCAATATTCAGGCTTACAGGTGTTGTAAATACTAGTGAAATCAATGCAGTTCCTTAGAAACGGGAGCAAAGGGGGAATCTGAAAGTACACATAGATATGTATGCGCATACCGACATGTTAATTCTTGAAGCTAGTTGAGAAAAATACCCAGGGAAATGTAAAATTGGTCATGGAAAATGCATGCAGCTGAAAATGTATATTGTGCACATCTGGAATATTGTGCACCAGCTGGGCAAGTAGCTCTTTACCATAATCCCACAATCACCTTGGAATTTTTATTTACTAAATTTTGAATTGCTTGCATGGCAGTGTTACAGAACCTAAAATAATACTGCTGCGTGTAACCCAGTGGGACATCTGCCTTGTGAGCTGCACACACCCCTAGCCATGGCCCCGCACCAGAGAACTTCATGTCACTGTGGTGCTTTGCACACAGACTCTCCAGCAGGGCACAAGCCTTATTATTATAGTGCTAGTTAAAAGGAAATTATTTCCAAATTATCGTGAAATTCCAGATATCCACATCAGTCAATCTGGTTTGGAAAGTATTTTCCATCATCTGCAGGTGAACACGCCATGGGAAACGTGGGCATCTTTCTGGCAAGACATTGGCAAGACATTGTCATACCCAGGTGCTATCCAGAGGAATTTTCATTTAGGTTGATCAAGCCCTTTTTTTTCTTTTCTTTTTTTTTTTTTTTTTTTTCAGTACTGATCTATGCAATCCACCAGTTACC
Source organism: Scolopax mira (assembly GCA_004320125.1). Taxonomy (NCBI): domain Eukaryota; kingdom Metazoa; phylum Chordata; class Aves; order Charadriiformes; family Scolopacidae; genus Scolopax; species Scolopax mira. Next base: position 14,490 of record BJBW01004957.1, read on the forward strand.
TGAGATTAACCAATTTAATTGTCATTACATTTGACCGGTGCAGGGAGCTTCCTGGTACATGTACTGTTATTATGAATTTTATTTTTATTGCTGGCCAAACCTCTGCTCTTTGTGGTTTCATTGTGCTGGGCTGGTTTCAGTCCCACCTTATGTTTTTGTAGATTTGATGGCAGAAGGTGAGAGGCGCTGTGCTTGGTTGGACCCAAGTGTCGCAGTCAGTGTCTCATCTCCATCAGTGTCCCCGTGTGACCCGAGAAGATATTTTGGTGCAGCTGAGTAACAACATGAGTGAGGACGTGCTGTCTCATATCTCAGCCACTGGTGGAGCCAATCCTGGACCATCAGCCTGTGGTACTGCTGCCCATCCGGGCTGGAGCCAGGGGATTTGGGTCATCTCCTGCCCGCAGTGGGGAGTCCATGGCTGCAGCTATTCAGAACAAAATGTGATCCTGCCCCTTGATCTTTCCCCTGTGCAGCAGAGATGGAGTTTGCTGCTGCGTTTTCCATTTTGGAAGTAAGCTTTCCCTGGCATGAGCCATGGATCAGATACATCCCGGGGGAAGCTTATGAAAAATGAGTGCAGTGTTTCTTAACCTCTACTTCCAAGTTCAGATAAACATTTGTGCAGTGAATTTCAAATTAAAAGATGAACCAAAGAGCTGCCCCAAATATTGGGGTAAATAATGAATTAGCAGTCCTCCTTGCCTCACGTGGATTGCCCATTGCAGCTCTCCAAGTGCGTTGCTTTAGTATTATTCGCTCACGCATTTTAGCAACTAACTCTTGCTCCACGGGTTGTTTGTGATGGATTTGCCATTAGCTTTCTTGGTTTGCAGTCCAGGCCAATAGGCAAACTGGGGGGGGAACCTTAACTGCACCCCATGTTTACTCATTCCTCCATCAGTCCCATCCTGGTCTAAGATGAGCACCTACTCTGGAAGCACTGCTTGTATCTTCCCTCTTTGCCCAGGGCAGGACGATGGTGATGGCTGTATCTGCTCTGGAGGACTTGGTTTTTGAGCTCCTACCTGTAAGGTCCATTTGCAAAACTATCTCGGAGGGTTTGGCACATGAATACAGAATGAATCACAGTATGATAATGGGGTTGGAAGGGACCTCTGGAGATCATCTAGTTCAACCCCCCTGCTAAAGCAGGTCCACCTAGACCTAAACCCATTTGTTTTAAAGGGAATTAGGTATCCCATCTGCTTCTGGGGCTTAGCAAAGCTCAGTATAACACACATAAGTATTCCTATAATCGTGACCCTTTTTACTTTGCTGTAAGAGACCCAAAGGATTTGGGCGAGTGACAGGAGTAACGTCTCGACGAGTGAGCAGAGCTTTTCCCAGAGGTTTTATGCACAGCAGCAAAATGCCCCTATTCTGCACCGAGTCCCATCAATCCCACCCTGGCAAAAGAGCCTCCGAGCTGTGGGCAGGGAGGCAGCCCTCCCAGGGCACCTCTGATAATGGCATTGCCTTGTAAGGAGCCTCAGAGAAGCCCCCCAAAATGTGCTGCAGCAAAATCTGGGAGGGTTTTTTGGCCAGTTTCTGATTTCATGCGCTTTATTGATTATTATTTTTTTAATTTTTTTTTTCGATCACTGGGCTGTTGTTAGAAACAGGCTCCTGCTAAAGGTGAGCAGAAAAGTTGCAGCTTTATATCGTAAACTCTGCAGTTTTACTCTCCCAACAGATAATTCTGCACCTGCAAAAACATTGGTTGCCTTGTGCCTCTTTATTGTGCTTGCGGGGAGAGGAAAAGAGCCCTCCTGAGCTTTCCAGGGTGTGTTTGAAGGTCAGGAGTCAGTGAGAACAAGCAGATTTCCTCTGCTTGGTAATCTCCAAGGGCATACGGCTTGTCCCAGAGCCAAGGTGTGGTGCTCAGGATCTCCACCAAATACAGGTCATACTTCTGTGGCGTGTAATTGCAGAGATGATACCCTGATGGTGCTCACTGCAAGCTTGGATGTGGTGCATCACCATCTGCACCCTGCTGTCATCACCCCTGTCCTCTGAGAGGCAGGTTCCCAGGGGACTATGCATATAAATACTCTCTATACAGTATTTGCTTATAATCTACATATCTCTGTATTTCACTTATAGTTTATATGTTCCGTATGTTCTATATACCAGGACCAGAGGAAATGGTCTGGAGTTGGGGCAGGGGAGGTTGAGATTAGATATGAGGAAGAATGGCTCCTGAGAGGGTGATCAGGCACTGGGACAACCTGCCCAGGGAGGTGGTAGAGTCACCATCCCTGGAAGTATTTAAGAAACATGTAGATGTGGCACTTCAGGACATGCTGTGGTGCCTGAGATTGTTGGGTTGAGTGGTGGGGTTTTTTGTTGTTGTTGGGTTTTTTTGTATTTTTTTCCCTTTTTTTTTTGTGTGTGTGTGTGTGTGTGTGTGTGCATGGCTGGACTCGATGATCTCAAAGGTCCCTTCCAACCATGAAGATTTTGTGGTTCTGTGATCACTATTATATGTTGCTAATGTTTGAAACAATAGCTATTATATTTAATAATATATATATACATAAATATATATCTTTTTGATATAGCTATGCCTGGTCATGTTCACTCCCTGCACCCAGCCCTGGGCTCTTCACCTGCACTTGAGTGTGGATTAGTGTCCTGCAAAAATTAATTAAGAGGTTTTTTAACTCCAAAGAGCCAAGTGGGCTGCAGCTAGCTGGTGGTGGGAAATTGGGAAAACTGGCTCTTTTTGTGCCTGAATTGGGGCGTTCATTTTAATTCCCCTTTAATGGATGGATGTGGTTCTGCCTGTAGAGGAGGAGCGGAGGGATGCAGTGGGAGCCAGCAGTTCTCAGGCAGACAACACTCCTCCCTGGTCATCCCTCCTTCCCTAGGAGAGCAGCACTGATCTCAGCTTCAGAACACGCCTGCTTTATTTGGCTCCATCTTCTGCTGGGTCCACAGATATACTGCTTTTGCATAACTGCGAGCCTGGCAATAACTGGTGTTTGGAGAAAAAAAAATAAATCTTACAGATCTGTGGTAGGAAAGGCATCTAGAGAGGGTTATTGAACACACAGATACCAGCTCTGGCTTGGAAAATCCCTAACCATGAGCTGCCACAATTTGGTGGGTACAAGTTGATGCTGCCTCCTATTCCTGACCCCTGCTGAAGGGAGGGCACCAGCATCCAGAACCTTTGATCAGACCCACTGACAGCTTTTTCCATGTATTTAGCTTAAAACTTCATCCCTTTGGCATCACACCGTTTCCTGAGACTTTAATTTTCAAAGCAAATTAATTTCTAACTCCCCTGCCAAGACGGGTTGGGAAATACTACTCCTTAAACTGCAGAAGAGCAAAAAATTATTCATTATTCAACCTCATGGTTTTTAAGCCAATACCACAAATTTTGGTGCCTGACACTGTTTCTCATCTACTTTGCTGCCGCAGTGCAAAGACCTCTTGGCACGGAGCTGTAACCTGTCATCTGGGTCAGTGAGGTCTGGCAGGCCTGAAAGCAAACACTGGGGGGAATTTAAATTGAGCAGTGAAGCTGGAGTAATGAGAGGGCTCTGTTGTTTGGTTTTCATTAATATTTTTCAGCTCCAATATAGATTCTCACGGAAACAGCCATATATCATGGCACCTCCGGAGGGTCAGTGTTCCCTGGGATGCTCGACAGCAGTGGCCCCATTCCTGAGGCTATCCTGACAAAAGAAGACTGGATCCCAGCTTCCAGTGTACACCCATCTGCCCCAAAACCTGCACGGGTGCCTGGAGCTCATGGTGAGTGCTGCCAGGAGAGATGGCAGGACCCTCCTGCTTTGAGCTGTGCCCTGATCAACCCAGCAGAGCTGTCCCTCAGCTCCTGCCAGCTCCATGCCGTGCCCCAGCGATGCTGGGTGCCATGGGGAGGGTCTTTACCCACCTCAGGAGACCCAGTATCCCAAGCTGGGGTGGGAGGAAGAGCCCTGGGACGGCTGGATGTGTGTGGGAGCCCACTGTGTCAGCAAAAACCATCTCTATCGCAGAGCTGTTATCATCCAACAGTGTAAATATTTTCTAAACGAGCTGGAAGGAGGATTGACAGGCTTCCAGCTTTGCTGGAAAATGTTACTGTGTTGGGAACAGGGATGGCTGAGCATCCCCTCATCCCTTATCTGTCCTGGTTGAGGAGCTGGGGGCAGCTGGGAGGTTCCCTCGCTCTGCCCAGAAGCATCTTCCCTTCTGCATCAAACCGAAGCATTTTAGTTATTTGCTTTTCAATTCTGCTGCTTGTTGGCCCTGCTGTATTTATTATTCAGTGCTGTCTTTCTTCTCCCTGCCCCATGTGCCAGTGATTAGGAAGATGTTGATGCCTTTGTTGGCTTTGGCACCCTCAGAACAGCCCATTGGCGTGTGGGGAGCATTGGTGCCACTGTGTGGGTGATGGGCTGATGAAAAAAATGCCCCATGTCCCACGTTCCCATTTAAAATCCCTACCCAAAGCCCCACCTTATGGATTGTAATGAAACTGAGACTTAAATCATGCTTAATATTTGCTGTTGTGGGGATGGGGTGTTTGAACTGTCTTGCCAAGTTTAAACTACTTAATAGTAGTAGTAATAATGATAATAATAATAATAGAAGATCTGTTGATAGAATATTCAAGTCTTTCTTTTCTAATTGCTCATTTAAATCCATCGTGGATGGACAGCAATGGAAAAGTCTTTCCCAGCTGGTGGCTCTTTGTTACTTTGTGAGTTTTAGTCCCCAGAGCAAAAGGTTTCAGGTGCGAAAAGCTTGTAAGGGCAGTTTTTAGGCCTGGAGGGGTCATGGAAATAACCCCCCCAGCCCCCAGCCCTCACACTCCTCCGTGAGGGCTTCACAGGATCTTGCATGAAGGGATTTGGGGCATGTTTTAGCTGGGTTATCCCCGGGCCACTCCTCCCACCTACGGTTTGTGCTCTGCAACAGCATTTCTCTCAAAGCAGCAGCTTCAGCACGAGTTCGGGCTCAAATAGCAGCCGCGGAGCCAAGGCGAACCCAAAAGTGCTTTTATGCCAGCATCCTGCCAAAAAAAACCCCACAAACCAACCCACCCCTATGTGCCATGGGAATTTAGCTATTCCTGTGTCTGTGGGACAGCTGGGCAGCGGGCCGGAGGCTGGCAGCAGGACAGGGAGGGTGGATTTGAGCCGGCTGGCAGCCCAGAAAGCTGTGGCCAGCAGGGTGAGGTGGTGGTGGTGGTGGAATTCTGGTGGTGGTGGTGGAATACCCCTTCTGTTTCCTTCTGGTGATAACCCCTCCACCCTTGCTGTGCCACCTCCAGCTCTGGGGCTCCCAACAGAAGGGCATGGAGAGCTGTTGGAACAGGTCCAGAGGCATCTCTTAGACTGTCCTCTGCTATGAGGACAGGCTGAGAGAGTTGGGGTTCTTCAACTAGAGAACAGAAGGCTCCTGGAGAGACCTTACTGTGGCCTCTCAGTACCTAAAGGGGGCTACAGGAGAGATGGAGGGAAAAAACCCTGTAGCAGGGCCTGTTGCAGTAGGACAAGGGGTAATGGCTTTAAACTAAAAGAGGGAAGATTTAGACTAGATGCAAGGAAAAAATTGTTTGTGATGAGGGTGGTGGGAACCCTGGCCCAGGTTGCCCAGAGAATAGAAGATGCCACGTCCCTGGAACCATTCCAGATCGGGTTGGACGGGGCTGTGAGCAACCTGATCTAGTTGAAGGTGTCCCTGCTCATTGCAAGGGAGGTTGGACTAGATGACCTTTAAATGTCCCTTCCAACCCAAACTACTCTATGATTCCGATGAAATAGGGTGGTGCTGAAACAAATCCCTGCAGATTGGGATCAGGATGATGCCAGGACACTTTACCTGACATAACTATTAAAGTCCGTGGGACAAAGATTGTACTATCAATATCAAACGTTTCCATATGAAACAAACCATATTGCTCTAAATTTAGAGCATTAGAGCTCTATTTAGAGCATTTTATTGCTCTAAATGGGAAGCATGAGCTGTGGGAACTAATAACGACAGCAAATAGGCCTCTACAGGTGATGGATGGCCACCTCGCTGCCTGTCAGGGCATCCTGCCTGGGCATTGGCATGAAAAACAGTCACTTTTCTGTGGTCCCAGCACTTTTCAAACTGGTATTTTGTGCTGCTGTGAGGGTTGATGGGCAGGGGAATGGGGCTGGTCGGGGAATTTGGACGGGGCAAGGCAAGAAACCTGATGGGACATCATGGTACAGGCAAGGTGAGGAGGCGTTTGATCCCGTCTGATCTGCCCGACAAGAAGTCATCATTTATTTTACTGTATTATAAAAGAAACAAAAATTGTTCCTCATTTTTGACCGTACTTGGTGTAATCAGATCATTTCCACCCCTGAAGCTCGTTTCCTGCTGCTGGGTACACTGAAGCTATTATTGAGTATTTATTTTTCCACGGGCTGCTCTGTTCCTGATTTATTTTGCGCTGATGTTATGCGAAGATCTTGATTCTGCACCCCCTGTAATACCTGCCACACGCTGGGTCTATTGTATACCTTAGCACCCCCACACATTTTTCACCTATTTCCTGCTATTATTTACCTCTTTATTTCTGCTTTTCCTACTTTTAGCTATATAATCAAGCAGTTTTCTGACAGGGCTATGGGCCAGGAGGGCAGGCGGGCAGAAAGCAAATGGATACACAAGGCCATTTAGACTTAACTGTTACTCAGGATTGGGGAAATTCTGTGGGTTTTGATGTTTTGTTTTATTGCTGGGTTTTTTTTTAATGGAAGTTGGTGAGAGTTTTGCTGCAGTAGATGCGATGAGCCTGATGGTGCAGAAATACTCTGTATGCTCACATATAAGTAGCTCTTGTGCTTATAAATCTCCGTTTCTTTTGATTATTATTTATTTGCCAGACATTGACATTTTCCATATGTGGGAGGTCCTCCTAAACGAATTTTATTTGAAAGAGAGCAGGAAAAATATTTTTTTTGAAAAATGCAGGGGAGAAACATTGAAAAATGAAGAGGGGGGGAAGAATATATATAAAAAATTATATATATTATATATATATGTAATTTGGGGTATATTAAAGCCTTGTAAGAGTTACAGTGCCATTGCTTTCCTGTGCCCTGAGTTTAGAGGTGCAGTACCTGCTTTGCAAAGATCATTCCTCTTTCCAAATTAATCTTCTGGCTTGATGACCTAGGGGTGTGGTGCATCTCAGCAAGGTGGAGAAGCAGCGGTCCTCCCCAAGCCTTCACTCCTGCTGGATTTCATGCTCCTCCCTTCTGGAAATCCTAAAGCAACCCTGAGCATCACCTGAGACATGTTACTGAGGAGCTGTGAGGACCAGATCTGGCGTCATCCCTGGTCACCCGTGAGGTTTTCATGCTGTGGGTGCATTATTTGAATCTGCATAATTTATATTAATTACCTTGTGTGAGCAACAACAGGCTGTTTCCTACCTACCCATCTGCATTACTCCTGGCCTCTTCAGCTGTGAAATCCATGAAACCATGAAAGAACCACCATTTTTGCTTTGTCCGAGCTCAGCTTCTCCTCTCTGTACTCCACCTACTTTTCTCCACAAAACTTGAATAATCAGCAATCATCCTGCAAACACTCCATTTAAATTTAAATCAGCTCCGCTATTAAAAGAGGAAAGAAAATTTTCCAGAATGTATTAAGTGCTCTCGAGCTGCACTTATTAGCGTTATCACAAACTTGGAATTTTATATATATATTTTTTTCAAAGTTTACCAATTTTTCAAGCATTGGGGCAAGGAATTCCTAGACTCTTCCTAGACACAGCAGCAAAGCCCAGCGAGCAATACAACTCACATGAGCAGTTTGGCAGTTTTCCTCCAAACCCAGCCACGGAATAAGTTACTTTGCTTGAAATCCCCCTGTCTTGTTGCCTAATGAGTCTGTAGCTGCCAGGCTGCTTTAAAAGGCAGGATAACAAGGTAGCAGGATCCAATTAGCTCTGATTGTGTTTGTGCTGGTTCTGTTTTGTCAGCCTCCCGCAAAGGATGTGGCGCCACACAAAAGCCCAACTCTGACAAAACAGGCGGGGATGTATTTTGGGACAGCCCTGCCCTTTGAAACTTCACTTGGTGCAGCAAAGAAAACACACCGGAGGTTTTTCTAATATTTGCAGCTTTGCTTTGAAAAACAACGTTGCTGGCTCAACACAGGACTAACTGCCAACACTGCGACTGCTTCACCGCAACGACTTTAAGAAAGCATCAGCAAGAACCCAGCCACCTTTAATCGTTGCTTCCAAACTGCCTGGTTTTGCTCAAACAGGACATTCCGAGGCTGCACTTTGGCATTATCCAAAGGAGGACTTGAGTTATTTTACTCCCACTGAAGCATATAAAGCTCAACACACGTGAGCTGGGAAATAATCCTCGGCTTTCCAGCCAGTTACAGGCGCTGCTCCCTTCCTTTTTGCTCTGAAACGACAAAACAGAACAAATCAACAAGGCCCACAGTTGATTTGTGTGTCACACAAGTGACACACGCAGTGGTTCTCCCACTGCCAACTCCTCCCCATCTCCTGGGGGTCAGGAGCAGCTGCTCGGGCAAACTGAGAGGTGACAAATGGGTCCCCGAGGCTGCTGATAATATTCATCTCCCACTGTGTGCCCCTGGTTTTGATTTAGGTAGCACAAGTAGATGTCACTGGGCTGGTGTTTGGCAACTCTCCTAACAGCCTGTCTCAGAGGTCTGCCAGCAAAAACAACGCTGAAATAATTAAAAAATAAAAAAAATCATCAGGACACAAAACAATTTAGTAAGCGCGTTTCAGCCCTGAACTAGCAGATGGGTTCAAGCCCAAAGTTCAGCATCAGAGCCTACATCCATCCCTGCTTTATGACAGTAAACAATCATGGCATTACTGATTCCAGGGCATACCATGGCACGGGGGCCTGTGATCAAATATTCTAATTAATCAGAGTACAACGACAGCAAAGGCACAGGGATAGAACAGTTACTGCAACCCCAGCGCACAAATACCACTTTTTCCTAGTGAAAACTAATCCAATTTCTCAATATTACATAAGGAAAAGAACTAGTTTATAGGATCCAGAGTGACTTGTGTTCCAACGAAGAAACCTGCCACTTGCACTAAAATACTCGAATAAATAATCCCTCAAGTCAAACACAAGAACAGCAAAACCCACCACCATAAAAGTACAAACATCTGCGTGGATTTCGTGGGATTCAGTCACCTTCAAGAACAAAGCACATCTCACTGCTTCCTTTAAGGTGTTGTTTTAGCTCAATGCTGGCAATTTGTCTCTTGATACGTCAATCTAATACAAACCTGGCTAACAAACCTCTGTTATGCTCCCCTCTGACTTGTGCTTACACACAGGAATTCAACAACCAATTAACGGTTTGGAAAAATCACACAGAAATGAAATCTCTCTCAGAAGGAGGCGGTACTTTTAATCACAAAAAAGCTCCAGCATTATTTGCCCCACTATGACTAAACACCAACATAACCCACCTACACTTGTACAGGGCAAAGAGCTCTGCTCTTTTGTACTTAGACTTTCACGGGTGCCACACGGAACAGCTCTGATTTCTACCAAGGGAAGGAAAACAGTGAATCAAATCATTCTCTGCGGTGGTTTTTAATTAGCATTTAAGAAAAAAGCTAGAAAACTAACCATGCTCTGTCAAACAGGGTACAAAACCTTTATTCGCCAATAAGTTAAGTGTTCTTTATAAATAGATGTTCTGAGTAGAGAGCTAAGGTTCAGTTATTCCTCAGACTCGGATCCCTCTTCATCCTGGCTGATCTGGAAGTAGCGTAGTTCGTATGTCTCCTTGTCAGACGCAACGACACGAAGCCAGTCACGCAGATTGTTCTTCTTGAGGTACTTCTTCGTGAGGTATTTTAGGTACCTTAAAAAGAGTAAATTCACATCAGAACTTTCTGATTTAACGAGCCTTCCTGCTGTCTGCACTCCACCCAAGACATGGCTCTAGCACGGCAACGACAGACTTAATATATCCAGAAATACAGAATGATCATATGCAACAGATAACAGAAGTATATTTCCATTTCAGATATGCAAGAATGTATTATTTAGAATCATATACTCATCTGGGACAGAAGGGACCTCCAAAGGTCATCCAGTCCAACCCCCCTGCAGTCAGCAGGGACACCCCCAACTAGACCAGGTTGCCCAGGGCCTCGTCGAGCCTCACCTTGAATGTCTCCAGGGAAGGGGCCTCAACCACCTCCCCGGGCAA
>BJBW01004958.1:7706-28279 GCA_004320125.1 Scolopax mira
CAGAGGCTACAAAGATGATGAGGGGCTGGAGCATCTCTCCTGTGAGGAGAGGCTGAGGGACTCGGGTCTTTTTAGTCTGGAGAAGAGAAGACTGAGGGGGATGTGATCAATGGTTATAAATACTTAGAGGGAGGGTGTCAGGAGGATGGTGGGTGTCTGTTTTCAGTGGTGCCCAGGGATTGGACATGAAGAAATGGGCACAAACTTGAACATAGGAAGTTCCATCTAAACATGAGGAGGAACATCTTTCCTGTGTGGGTGGCAGAGCCGTGGAGGAGGCTGCCCAGAGAGGTGGTGGAGTCTCCTTCTCTGGAGACATTCAAAACCCACCTGGAAAGTTCCTGTGGGACCTGCTCTGGGTGGCCCTGCTCTGGCAGGGGGTTGGACTGGATGATCTCCAAAGGTCCCTTCCAACCCAAAACCATTCTGTGATTCCGTGAGTGGCTTTTCTGCTCTTTCCTGAGGGCTTCACCATTAAAACAGGGAGCAGGAGGTGGTTCAGGGAGGAAATCATCAGTTCTGTTTCTTTTCCCGAAGCCTTTCAAGGCTCATGAGCTCAAATAGCTTCTCTCTTGTCCCCGTAGCTGTTGTCGGCTGCCAGTCTGTTCCAGCTGGATGGCCTCCAGAGACACTGTGAGATCCTCTGTGCCCAGACGATCAGCCTGGAGAACTCAGTTCACATCTATAAATACGCCAAGGTACGTCCCACAGCACCTTACTCCAGCCTGACACCGACACAGCAGCCCAGGCCTTGGATTCAAGTTCCACTCTGCAAAGTCCTGCCCAGCCCCGGGGTGTTCTCTGCTCTAAAGCAATGGTGGGTGAAATCCACACGAGATCCCCAGGGGAGAGGAGTCCTCCCAGCCCAACAGAGCCCACCCCAAGAGATTGAAGCCCTCGGAGCAGCGGGGGCAACCGATCACAGAACAGCAGCTAAAACTAAACCCTCTCCTCAGGCTCCTGCTGCTCAAACGTATTCATTACAGCTCCAGAACTCGCATAAACTGCTGTGTGACAGAGATATCAGCAAATAACCCCATTATTGATAAAATCAGAGAGAAATACTCAGCCATTCCTGCAAGTTTGCAGGGTCGGATCCCTTAAAATCCAGCAGAAAGGCTACACCTTTACACCTTTTACACCTGTAACATCCCTATTTTCCAGCTCCCTTTTTTCCAGGAGTTGGGCTGTGAAGCGTCCTGTGAAGCGTACTCTTATTGCCCCGAGCTGTGCGTGCCATCTGGCAGCGCAGGGGGTTTTTGCCGGGGCACGGGCAGCCCCCACGTCTGCAGCCCAACAGGTAGGGTGGCCCCCGTGGCCACCAGCTGCTCCATTCTGGGAAGGGGAAGGGACTGGAGCGTGGGGCCAGCAGGGTAAGGGATGAAAAACAGCCCAAATGCCTCCCTGCTCACACCTGTGCCTGCAGAGAGCACCAAAACACATCACTGTGACATGATGATGTCAGTGCTTTTTCCATCTCTTATAACTTTCCTTTTTCTGTCTTAGAAAACATGAAAGGAAAAAGTTTTGGTTCTTTTGTAGAAATGAGAAGCAGCTCAGGCAGGTCCTTTAGGCCCGTGACACAGAGAAAAAGCTCATTGCTCTCCCTCTCTCTCTTCCTCAGATTCACAACGCGCCCGAACTCGCCTCTTTCTGCGAAGGCTTCTTCCTCAAACACATGAGCTCTCTCCTGGAGCAGGACTCATTCAAACAGCTCATCTACAGCAGGACCAGCAAAGTGCAGGGCCTGGACCCCCTGCGGGACTTGCAGACAGCCCTGGCCGCCCGCCTGCACTCCGTGTACGTCACCTCCAGGGTGTGAGGCAGGACGGCGGCAGGAGCACTGGTTCAAACTGGGGGGACACGCCGTCAGGCAGAGCTGTGGCTTCTCCTCTTTGCCTTCTGGATCTTGCTGAAAAGTCCCCGACAAAGGGTAACCCCCCCCCCCGGACAAGGGTGCTGTGCCTCATCCCACCGACGGCGGGGGGAGCTGGCTTCTCTGGGCTACTACTGTCACAGCAACACCGTCACAGCAACACCATCACAGAGCAAACAGGAACTCAGGATGCAAGTGAAGAACCTGAACCCAAGAGAAGATGGACGTGGCCGTTCAAACAAGCACAACACAGGGCTGTGGAGATTCACCGAGACCCAACACTGAGTACGGAGCCCAAAGCATCTGCCTACACACCCTAACGGCCACAACCATCCATGTTCCACTTGTAAAAAAGGCTGCAGAGAAGGAGTTTTCTAACCCGATGGATCCCTGCCCGTGGAGTGAGTCATCTGTCTGAACACAAGGGCTGGTGCACACCAACTGCTTCACCAGGGTCAGAAACACCAGGGGCTGCGCGCGTCGAGAGACTCTGACATCAGTTTCCCCCCAGACTGTTTGCACCTTGAGAGAGAGACCGTGTAGATGTTCAAAGCTGAGTAGAAACTAACACTAACTCTGGAATTACTCCCTCTCTGAACCTCACGTGGAGAGCTGAGCTGGGGCTGGGAGAATGGGGGGTGTGTATTTTTTTAATACGGTTTCACTGTGCTAGTTGTTAATCTAGATCCTTTTTGAGGAGGGAAAAGACAACCCTCTACCCTTTCACCATCAAGGTTTGACAGTCCCAGTCACTGTCTCCTTAAAAACCTGTTTCTGAAGGTTATCTGTGAAACCTGACACCATAAGAGATGGTTTCTAGAAGACTCAGGTGCAGCAGGAGGGAGCAAGATGCTGAAAACTCTCCAATAGCATAAATAGCAATAAAAGTCTCCCTGAGCCCTCGAGAACATAGAGCTCCAGGGTTTGTTGGGAGGAGGAGCTCTGACCTTCAGTCTCTGCTTCCACAGCCTCATCCGTGGAGTGTTCTTCCCACAATGATGCTACCTCAGGAGATACAGGGCCCAGTGCACACCGGACTGGTTCCCAGGGGTGGGCTGCAGGCTGCCTGCCATTCAGGTGGCAGCACTTAAACTCAAATGCCCAAGATTGACATTTTTTGCAGCAGACAAAGGTTTCTGGTCCAGAGGGACTCATTCTGGGCCACCTTCTAGCTGATTTAGAACTAAACGGAGACAGTTCAATCTACAGTTTTGAGTCTGGAGTGATTTTGTGAGTGGGGTTTTTTTATTTTAAATAATCCCACCTGTAGGAAGGCAGTAAATTGTGTAAAAACACTGACCTTCCTCTTACCAATAGCTTTAAGGACAGGCCTTCAGATATTGGTGGGTTAGACCCACCAAAAGCATCTGCTAAGGTGCTTTCGTGCATTATAGGCAGGTGAAGGAGAAGAGAAGCCAAATTTTCAGTGGAGAACTTACTGCTCCGTAGAAATCCAACGGTTAATATGGGAACGGGACACACTGGAAGGAGGAGGCTCAGCTGGGCCCAAGCTCCATGGTTTAGGCAGGTGAAGGGAAGGAGAAGGAACTCCAGCATCTCCCAACAAACCCCTCAGAACCTGGCATCACCTCATTCCTAAAGGATTTACAAATTGCACGCAAGGATACGAGTGATTAGTCCAAGGCCAACACTCCAGTCTGTGCTTTAGGTTCACACACACTTCCGAAGATCACCAGCTTCAATAACCCTATTTATTCTCAGAAAGTTTCAAAATTATCACTGGTTTGCCTGAAAAATACCACAAAAGGCTTTATCTTGGAAAGTATTTTTCCAGTAGCTGCTCCAGCTGATCTGTACAAATATGTAGGTCCTCTTTTTGTTGCTGTAATATTACACTGCTTTGTTAATTGTACATTACTGTTGTCATTTATGTAAATGTACCAGGATTTTATTAACAACGTAATTTTAAAATACACAGCCGCTGTTATTTATTCTGTGCTTCTAAAAATGAGAAAACTCTTATTTAAAGACACTTCTGTGGAAAAGGCCACGGCAGTTTTAGCATCTTAAATTGGGTTTGGTATATATTGCTAATTTTATGCTTTAAAACAAGGGCCGATTCCCTTCCCCTCCCCAGGCTCAAACATTTTTTGAAGTAATAAATCAGCATCTAAGAAAAATCCTAATTCTAGGCCGCCTCTCTGCAGCAGAGGAGAGGGTGAGGGGTACAGCCCCTGCTGAGCTGGGTGGATTCAAGCAGGGCTCTGAAGTTAAATGTCTGGATTCACTCCCTCCCCAAACGCTAAGGAAGAAGAGGTGAAGCAGCAGGGTGACCCCTTCCCTTCCCACTCACCTCTGGACCCCAAAAGCTACACGAGCTCTACCGGGTGTGCTGTGAGCATCTCAGAACTCCCTGAGGGCCAGGCGGGCGGCAGCGCAGGAACAAAGGCCTTTCCTTATCTACGAGGTAAGAAATACGCAGGTTTAAGAGCAAAAATCTGATCCAGAACGATCTATTTTTTCTTTTTTCCTCCCCAAAGTTTACCCCATCAATCTTGTGGAATCCTGCCGCGTTTGGGGATGGTGGCTGAGGTTGTAGCTCTGAATTTGGTGCTGCCTGGACAGGCCTCAGGTACTTTGTGAGGAGGCCAAGCACATCTCATGAGGAAGCCATTAACAGCCAGAGCCCACGCTCAGCTGTAACTGGGTCTTCCTTGAATTTCCCACCTCATCTAAACAAAGGGAAGGGTGCAGCACATCTCAAGTGTAGCAAGAGTTAAAACACAGTTCTATAATAAATTACTGCCACAAGCATTTAACATTTGATTTAGATCACCGGAGAGAATTCCGCCGGGACACACACCCGAGGGGTGCTGCCTCTCACGCTGTGCCCTCGCACCAGCAGGTTTGGAAACCCACCAACACAAACACCAGCTTGTTCTTGAGGATCGTGGAATACAAACACCTCAGACTCCCTTTGGAGCACTTCAGCAAGCAGATTAAATAGAAGTTTCTTAGGAAATGGTCACAAACCACCTCTGTTTTATACTGTGCTGCCCTTGGTGTCCTGGAAAGTAACGCAGCAGAGATTGACGGGTTTTGGGGAAGCACAGAACTTTGCTGGCCATAATTCTATTATTTCAGGGAGCAGAGGAAATAAGCAGAGCTCCCACATCTGCCTGACCGTGCTTGAAGCCTCTCAGCCTAAAATAAAAGCTTTTTAGCTTTACAATAAGCCTCTGCACAGCAGGCAAGCGGTGGCTAATGGAGCACTGCTCCCAACTGGCCCTTTGCCCTCGCCAAATGCTGCCCAAGCAACCAGCCATGGCTCCCCGCACCTGCTGTAGCGGAGACAGCCAAGGGGACCCAAAAGGGGGAAAAAAAGAGGAGGGGGGGACACTCTTTTAAGGGACAGGGGCAGCAAGATGCCATTGCCACTGTTCATGGCAGGGACATGGGCTCAAAAGCTACATTTGCCTCCCCAAAGGGCACATTTTGAGTAGAGGGGATCCATTAATCCACAAATGAACTAGAATATTGCACTCAGCGCTCTTTGCCCGAGCGAAAGAGGGGCAGAAAAGGAAAAAAGCTTCTGTCATGTGGTGAAAAATCACGGTGCAGCAGGGAGCAAGGCCTCGGTAGCAGCAACGGGGATGGGGCCAGCCCCAGAGCTGGAGGCCTTTCAGTCCTGGCCCTTTCCCTGCTGTTTGTGACCAGAAAAAGGTTCAGAAGGGCTGGGCACCCCAGTCACACGCACTCACCCCTGATCACACAGGATGGTTTCACCCCACGCTCCAATCTCTGCCTTTACCTCCAACAGGAGAAGGCCACCCTGTCCCTCACCACCTCTGCCACCTTCACCTGCCCACCCAGAGCAAGCAGCCACCAGGTGCAGGGAGTTTTGGGGCCCTTACCAAGAGACACCCCCCCCCGATTCTGAGCCAGCGTGGGGAAGGAGTAGTGACAAAACCGAACAAAAATCCAGCTGTGGAGGCAAAAAAACCCTCCCAAGACAGTATCACGACGGCCAAATAGAAGAGACATCCCTTCCTCCTGCCTCTTCTAGGCCTTGCCCTTCTCTGTTACGCCAACCTTGGCTTCCCAGATGCTCCCTTCACCCTCGGGCAGCTGCGGGAGGCAGAGCCCCCCACCCCCGGCAAGCACGGCCCAGCTCCACCAGCAGGGACCATCCCCACCTCCACTGGTTTTGCTTCCTCCCAGATACCTTGGGGAGGTCGGCTCGCTCCCAGCTGTCAAAACAGCTCAGGGGGCTGGGAGCAAACAGGATGATTCCACCAACAACTAGGTCATGGCGACCCACCACCTGCAGGGAGCCACTCAGCCACACCTGGCTTCCCCATTTCCCTCCAATTAGCCCCAACGCTCCACCGCTGCGGGCAAACGAGCTCGCTCGGGCACCTGCCACAATGTGACAGATCAGCCACCCAGGGAGCACCCAAAAAAGGCCATAAAATGACCTTGTAGGTGTAAAGCAAGACCCGAGACACTAATGTGTGTGGGTGTGCAAAGACCTGTGTGTGTGTCCCCCAGACCAGGGAAAGAGGAGGCGGGAACAGAAAGACCAGGAACCTGCTCTACTCGGAGGGAAACGGGCTCAAACCCAACCAAACCCACCCTAAAAAAATCCAAAGATCCAGCCCTCTCTCCTCAGCTTCTGTCGCGTGGCGTTTTTAGGGCCACTTCTGGCTCCAGAAAAATCAGGCAATTCTCACTTCGCTGCTGGATGGGGTTCAAGCAGCCCTTACTCCAGCTGGAATTTTAAACCCAGCTTGACTGATGGAAAGCACAGGCAGAGGAAAATGTGGTTTGACCAGACTTGGTAAAAAAATAAAAGTTGAAAAAAAAAATCTAAAAAAAAAATCCACATCTCTCTCACTTATTTTAGTATCTGAGGGCTTTTTCCACTTTGCTGTTCAAAGAGCAACAGACGGGCAGAGGAATCCAAAAAGCTGCCAGAAATCATAAAACGTACACGGAAAACCTGAAAATGAAGGGTTCGACTGAATGCACACATTTTTCTGTAGAAAGAGCAAAATTCTCCTCAAATACAACTCCCACTCAGAAAGGAGAGGGGCACACGCAGCTCAAATCCTCCCAGTCTTTTACAGCAACAGATTTACACCTAAATCCCAAAAAACAGAGCAAGAATTGCTCCAGCCTCTGGAAAGCAGCAGGAAGCAGCTCTAGAAAGATGCAGCTGAAGAATAAAATCCCAGTTTGCTTGAAGAACCCGGTTTAATTTTACCTACAATCTTCCACCTTGGATTCCAGACAATTTACAAGAAATCTTGGCCAGACTTTAGATGTTTTTATAGAGGGGCTCCTGCCCAGCCCGTGGGGGTGGGTGCTCTGGGTGGGTGCTTTCCCCAGGACAGTTAGTCGGGCGTGGAAGAATTTTTGAGGGCCGCTCCCTACTCACTCACAGGGACCAGATTTCCTGAAACCACCAGAAAATTCCATCTGCCTCAGGGCTCACAGGGTCCCAGCTTCATCCCAGCCACCTGCAGGCCACAGCTTTGGCACGGTCCCGGCAGAGGACGGGGCAAATTCATACCCTGGTTCATACCCTGCTATTTAGCAGGTCCTTATAAATAAATAAATAAAAAAAAATAAACAAAACCTGGACATATTTTTTTTTGTCCATGTAAATATGAACTTTTTTTGAACTTCCTGGCCGTTTGATCCTCACCTTCACCATTAAAAACCAGAGCCCTAACAGCACATGGGTGTTCCATAATAAAACCTCTCTTAAACCTGAGCTTTGGAGCTCTTAGAACTGGAGTTAACAGCCCTCCCGAGACACACACTGTAATTTGTGCCACTTCTGCATTTTAAGGAAGTTCAATCAGCATTTTCTTAGCCAGAAGAAGTAACGTGCAATAAAAAAAGCCTTCTGATGCTGTCATCTATATCTTTTGTCATCCCCCTTCCTCGAATGGCTAAAGGATGTGACCAACTCAGGATAATCCATTTTAAAAAAGCACTTTTTACTACAATAACCATCCCTCAAATGCAACCAACTCAAGATGTTTCTGCGTTGAGCAAAGCAAGACACAGGAAAACCAGAGTCCTACAGGAATCCATGGGAAATGTGGTTTTGTTCCTGCAGAGCCTCTGGGCCAGAGGAGAACCTCCAGGTCCAGCCCTCCAGCCACACGGCTCCTGTTGGTCAGAATCCCCCTCCTTCCTGTCACCCAGCAGGAGAGTGACCTCCAAAAGGACTCCAGCACTAACCACAGCCCCTCCTGGTGTAAAATCCCCTGAGGAACAACTTAGTTCTGTGTCTCCCAGGACCACGTCAGGCGCAGAGATCATCCAGACACCAGCACATCCCAGCAAGAGATTGTAGCTCTTCACCCCTCTCCCAGCAGGGCCACCACTTTACCCTATATTTTTTACAATAACACCAGCAAAACCAGAGAGAATTCACACTCACCTTTTCTTCTGAAGGCTTCCCAGGGAGCTGTGAAGAACCTCACGCTTCTCACCTCCCACGTCTGCTCTTTTTACAACTTCTTTAGGGCTGGTTCAGGACAGTCCCCACATCACCCCCACAGGCTGCCAGGGCTGCTCTTTCACTCAGCCAGGTGACAACGGGCTCCTCGTCAAGCCTTTAGGGGCTGCAGGTGCAGATCTCCCTTCTCCAGGCTCAGCTGCCCCCACACAATGTGGGGCATGTGCCCTTGTCACCAACCTTAACACAGTGCCTTGAGAACCAAAGATATACCCAGGCTGTGGTGTATTTATTACTATAAAGCCCACGTTTCTTATAGATGCTTCATAAAACAGCCTCGTAGGGAAGAAACGCTGTTTTTTCAAGGATTTGCTGGAAAAAAAAGAGCTGTGAGATCTCCAAGTAAATAGAACGCAGCTGTGAACCTCTAAGGCACGAAGCTGGGACATCAAGGGAATGGGCACTCAGGTTTGGGACAAGGACATTCTGTGTCACAGCTCTGCCCTAGTTTGGAAGCCTCTAGAGTCCAACAGGCACCAGACCAGAGCACTGCAGTCACAGAAAGTCCCAGCTCCAGACTGGTACATAGTTATTGACCAGTGAGCAGCAGAGCTGGGGAGTTCAGTGGTTTCTCTGCTCAACTGGCCTCCCAGCTCAAAGAGAATCATAGACTGGTTTGGGCTGGAAGGAGCCTTAGAGATTATCCAGTTCTACTCCCTGCCCTGGGCAGAGACACCTCCCACCACACCAGGTTGCTCCAAGTCCCCTCCCTTGAACCCCTCCAGGGATGGGGCAGCCACAGCTTCTAGGGCAACCAGGGCCAGGGTCTCACCACCCTCACAGTCAAGAATTTCTTCCCCAGATCTCACCTAAAGCTCCCCTTTCAGTTTAAAACTGTTCCCCCTCATCCTACAGCTCCCCTCCCTGAACAAGAGTCCCTCCCCAGCTTTCCTGGAACCCCTTTTGGGACTGGAAGGGGCTCCAAGGTCTCCCTGGAGCCTTCTCTTCTCCAGGCTGAACCCCCCCAACTCTCTTAGCCTGTCCTCCCAGCAGAGGGTCTCCAGCCCTGCCAGCATCTCTGCGGCCTCCTCGGGCCCCACTCCAAGAGGTCCATGTCCTTTCTGTGCTGAGGACTCCAAAGCTGGACACAATACTCCAGGTGGGGTCTCACAAGAGCAGAGCAGAGGGAAGAATCACCTCCCCTGACCGTGAAGCTCCCTCAGACCAGGTGTCGTTATGACAGTGCTGGTTTTCTGGCATCCTTAACACAAAACTTTCCACCAAAGCTGAGCAGAAGGTCAGCAGGGAGGCAGAATGGCCCAAGCAGCTTCTCCAGCACCTGCTAATTGTGCTGCCCTGCTCAAGAACTAGGAAATGCAAATTGCTGAGCTATGGGAACACTGAGACCTTGTAAGTCAGTGTGAATGCAAGAGAGCAGCCTTTATCACAGCTGCTTGAGGAACTATAGACTGCCTATAGACAACAAAAATGTTCAATGTATACCCTGAACTCCTGAGCACAAGGACCAACTGCATCACATGTCAGAACTGACAAGAGTCAGTGCTCACTGAACAGCCAGCCCCAAATTAAAACTCAGTTGTCATTCACTCCAAAACCTCCCTCTACAAAGGAGTGTCAGAACCACGGAGCCAGCAGCCACAGATATCGACATGTGCTGCCATGCTAAAAAGTAGAATCACATACCAAAGCCTAACACGCTTCTACCCTTTGTTTTCCAAACTCTTTTTTTTTTTTTTTTAATAAAGACACCAACCATTATGACGTGGGAAAGTTTACAGATTGATCTGCCCTCTTGGAATGGAAGCCCTGTGGCTGCTGAAACACCCCCATAACGTCCCGGTGTGTTGCACGGTGCCTCGCTCAAGCTCTGCAGTCACACTTCATCAAAAGTCTCCACAGAGTGTCTCCTGGCAGGGTCACTGCACTTCCCATAATGCAAACACTTTAAAAATGCCTCTAAGGCTTCTCCTTCCCTCCAGCTCTCACCCCACCAAAAAGAAAATCTCTTGATTTAAAGGAGAATAATACTTCTTAAGTACAGACCCATCACTTGTTAATTCAAGTTCACTGATTGGCTTTAAAGTCATTTCTTCCACTTCTGCTTTATATCTTTAGCCTTCTTAAATTTCTTCTGTTGCTTGGGTCCTCTAGATGTTTCTAATTTTCTCTTCTTCTCACTGGGAAACAGGAACAAAATATCTGTTAAAAATGCACTCAATTCCCATCCAGCTGAAGAAAGCTTCACTGTAAAAGGGGGGCGAGGGTCTACCTAGAAATGGAGAAAATACTTCCAATTTCTTGGGTCATTTAAACTGGTGCTAGAGAAAGCACAAACACGAGTATGACCTAGATTTTCTAGCATCTTCAGATGCTCTCATCCAATTTGAATCCCATAAGATCTTGATTTTCAGCTCTTGACATTGCTTTTCAATACTTTATGTGTCCTAAAGGTGATCCATATAGGGCATCTGGAATTTAGAGTACCTAGAAAAAATATTACCACTGACAATTTTAAATATACAATTTTGTTCCTGCCCTGGATTCTGACTAGAGCAAACATGACAGAGCTCCGATCTTTATAAGCACTGGCAAGACTCTCTCATTCCTTTAAGGCTTCTGGAAACTCACAGCTCCCAGCATTCATGAAAAAAAGGTGAATATATAATGTGTATAGATATCACATAATTACTTCACCTGCTGGGCTTCCCGGGAAGGGGAAATAAGCGAGCAGGCAAGTCTCAACTGTAAATCCCCAAGGAAAAGATAAGGAAAGACTGGGCAAGGTAGAAGAATAAAAATGGATGAAAAGAAAGGAATTGCAGAAATGCAGGCTCAATATTTTCCAGGCTTAAGCTCACATCTGAAAGAATTCTTCCCTGAATTTACATTATCCCCAATGGAAATATCATGGGCTCCCAACCAGTGTTGGCTCTCAAAGCAAATGGGACAGTTACGTGGAATGGGTTCTTTCTTTAAAAGTGACCCAAGGGAGAAATAGTTCCAGCTCCTGTGCACGATCAGGATCAAGACTTAACCATGTCAATAGATAAAATATCCAATAAGCAACTAAATGACATGAAGACAGGGCTGTACTCTAGAGCAATACAGAATTCAGGGCAGCAGTGTCACCATCAGAGGAACCACTGAGAGCCCAGCAGAGCTCAGGTGCTTACTCTCCACCTTAGTGGAGAAACTCTTGCTTAGTTTTCTCCAGGAAAACTAAGAATCTACCAAGGACGCTAAGTTAATTTTATCTGCATTTAGCACTTCAACTTCACTCTTTTGACAAACGCTATAAACCACTGGGAAAGAGCAGAGAGACCTCTGAGGATTATTTAAATTTCCTTAACCTTTTCAAACTGACGATGGAAGCATTCTGTCCTGCTTTGCTCAGCACCTCATTCCATTCTTCGTCGTCACCCCGGATAATATATCTGAGTGAAAGAGGTAAAGGAAAATCCAAGTAAAATTGCTAGCACAAAGTAAAAAAAATAAGGTGATCAAATTGTCAGACACACACTATTCTACAAACAAAGCCATGGCATCAGCACCCAGTGAAAGTTTTACTTTCCATAGCAGCAGCGTTTACCTCTACTCTGCCCACTAGATTTCTTAAAAGATAGACCTTCAACACTTTAAGCCTGACAACCACAATCAGATCTATACTCACTAAATAGATTTCTTTATAAAAGCTTGAGGGCTTTTTTTTTTTTTTTTGAGAAGGATGGTTGTGGTGGTAAAGGAAGAGGACACCAAAAAAAATGGCTTATAACAGAAAGTTAGCTAAATTAGCAGCTGGTCTGAGACCAGCATTCAAGCAGTAAGCTTGAATGAAACAATTTTTCTGCATCAGCCCAGAAAAAACTGAAGACATTGCAGCTTTCTTTTGAAAAGAGAAATTAGGACAATTGCTATTCAAATAAGCTCATGTTCTCTGCCCCTTCTCTGGTTGTTCAAGTACCCTGGCAATTACATAAGAATTTAACTAGGCAAAGCAGTTGTGTAGCAAAATTGAGTGGTTGCTCTCTATCTCATGTTCTCAGAGATTTGGAATTGTGTAGCCTTTGTTCACACAAGGCTGAACAACACTGGACAAAGCCTTTTCAAATCAAACAGCTCTTTCTCTTCTATTAGTGCTCTATAACCTGTAATGAAAAGTGTTCAAAAGAATAGATTTTTGTTTCTCTTTCCTCATGGAGGAGAACAGAAATCTATTTCTGGATAAAAAAAAAAAGGGGGGGGACACAACGACATTGGTCCAAAATAACAGACAGACATGTAACACTATCAACTCTAAAATTCAGGATTAAAACTTTTAAAAAACTCTAGTTACATTGTTTTCCTCATCTGATTGACTGGCAAGTCACTTCACATCACATCCATATTTTGTCCTTCCTTCAAACCAGACAATCAAAGATTCAAAGAAGCTTTTATTCTTTTTCTCAGATTTAACAGAGATTAATCTCGAGCCAAAACAGGCAACTTTTCTGGGATGTCAGTTTAGTAAACAGGATTTATAAAACAAAAAGTGGGAGGAGGAAAGAACCAGTGTCATGTGCAACTCCTGTTGGTCCAGAAAAAGAGACATCTGCTGACACTTCAAGTAAACTGCTGGTTCAGCTACTCAGTACCCTGCAAATTGCCTATCTCTACAGCAGTTAAAAGGCATCTGTGCTCATTGTAGTTAGTAAAAGATCTGGTTGGTTGTTATTTTTCTGTTGGTTTGGGTTTTTGATAGGCTTGTGAGGTTTTTTTGATTAGAGGATATTAAAATTAGCCAGGTACTATTTTCACACAGCTACGCTGGAGAGCAGAGCTGGGTGTCCTGGTGTGAGGAAACCAGTGACTATTCCCAGAAGCACGGGAAACTATAAAATTAGAAACAGTCCACAGCCAGGCAGCTTGTTTTATTACTCTATATTATAGAACTGTGTAACTTAGAAATGTGTAATATAGACACCCTACACAGCCAGGATCCAGACTGACACATAGTAAGAGCTACTGCCATGAATAATTTAGCATTTAAGTGACAAAAGAGAACAGAGGAAAAAAGAATGCACTCAAGCTCCCACCAGAGGCACTGGGACAGAGCTGAGAACGGATCCAGCATTCCCATTCACAGCACATCTCCTGTTTCTAGTCCTGGAACAACTCTAACATTAAACAACTCAGCTCTACAGTTCCACGGACAGACAGATCTCACTGCTCATCTGCTAACTCCCAACCTCCTGCTTTTTGTTCAAAATACCAGCAAAAGAAGGGAAGTTGTCAAGTTCATGCTTGGGAGTATGACACACTTCTCTGGCAATGAATTCGGGTGCTGAGGGAAACAGGTGAATGCCCTTGAACAGCAGTTGTTACTGAATTTAATTCATATTGGAATGTTTTGAGTGTGAAACAAAGCAGCTGCAACAGGGTTGATAAAGACTAAGTTATTGGCTGTCAGGTTTTCATTAGGGTAGCAGCACATGCTTATCCTACCTGCACACGGTGGGAAACACCCACTGTTATTTCCCATTTACTGATGGTTTGAGATTGCGATACTGCAGCTTGTGCACAAGTGCACAAGTCTCAGCAAGATGCACTACTGGATCTGAGAAAACTGGATTTGAGACTCATACAGATAAATTCTTACTGTGTAAGGTCCATTTCCTTCAGCTTCCCCACTTCTTGCTTGTGTTTCTCTTGGAATTCCTTTGCAGCTTCTTCCTACAACAGGACAGCACAACAGATGCATTAAGTTCTAAGTGCAATGGAAGGAAAATGCCTTTCCCACTGAAAGAGAAGTACATTCCCATCAACAAATACCACATGATCCTGAAAAGCATCTCTCTACTATATAATTGCATTTGTGTGTTATTTGTATACATATAACTGCAAAAAAGTGTCAGTAGGTTTTGCAAAAATCTATATTGCTGATTAACAAAGCATGACTAGAAGCATTTAACACAAAACCGTCAGGTCTTAACTACCATCAAGTGACAGACCTGACACGGAATTCTTTCCATCCAAGAAAATGCAGATTACAAGGCTTCTACACCCAAGGGAACCCCATGAAGTGTTTACATATGTATGAAGAAGAAAGTTCGTAATTACCAGATCGTCATTTAAAGATTTCAGCGTTGGCTCCATTACAATATCCTTTGTTGCCACCATCTGCTCCTCCACAGCTTTTTCCTGGACCATGTTGAACAACTGTAAATGAAATGAGCCAACATGGGTAAGACTTGCTGATGTTTCTTCTAGGCCATTGCTTTAAAATAAATAAGAAATGCTGCCCGTTCCCATGAAACTCTTCTAACCTTGACAAAATATTATCAGGCCGTTGTTTATTTCTGATGCACACGCTCCATCATACTGAAATAAAAAGCTCAAGGCTGCTTCCCAAAGGCAGATTTATACACAGCTTTTATAGAAAGTGTAAAACTAAAATCAGTCAGCACTCAGTGTCATTCACATAAATGCAGACAACTCATAGTTTATAACACAATTCATTAATAAAGCATCATTTGATTAACACTGTCAGCTAAAAGCTGTATATATTTTTTTTTTAATGTTATGTGCTTCAAGCTAATTATAAGGGTGTTATGCTGAGCAAATCACCTCTCAATAAACAACCTATGCCCGACTGCAGAAGCTCTAGTACCGTGTCCTGATCCTTGAGAACTAGAGACCCCAGACTCAGGAAGCAGTTGGCAAGTATTCTCTCTGTCTCACCACTGAGAACTCGTCACGTTATTCACTTTATCACAAGCATTAGAGAGAAAAATAAAAAGCCAGATCCAAACCTTTCCAATAATTTCACTGGACTTCAAGTCTACCTCTAAATGAGATTTTCTTATAGAAAAGTTGGGATGCCACCCATGCCATGAATAATCATAAACAAATGGCTCAGGCTCAGCTGCCAACATGGGCTGTGCTCAGCATTCTGGACAGGACATTTTGACATTTGAACCCATAAAATAAACACTCTTATCGGGGAAAATACTATATAAATAAATGCCATAAATACCAGCTTTTTCCACTGGGATTTTCCCATCTCACAAAAAAGTTTACAGTCAGTTATTTGGGAGATGTTAAATACAAGTGATTCTGATTTCCTGTGCAACCTGCTCTGGCAGGGGGTTGGACTAATGGTCTCCAGAGGTCCCTTCCAACCCCGTATCATCCTGTGATTCACCTTTCTGTTAGTGCCAGCTCAGCACAGGAACCACACTTTGATCTGATACCAAAGCCTGTCACCTCACCATTACCTGAACTATTTTGCGGATGATTCTGTTGAAGAGGCCCATCAGCTGAGAGCTGGGCAGTTCCACCTCCTTCTCCAGTTGGTCCAGAGATTTATGCTGTAGGCCAATCCCTAGAAAAAGGGCCTGAGGAAATGACATGGATTTAAGTTATAAAGATTTTCAGAGGAAATACAAATCCATAATACCCTCTAACTCCCTACACAAGGCTTCTCTTGGTATGAGCTGAATGGAAACACCCCTAAATTATTCTGTAGATGGCAGGCGACTCAGTACAGATGAAACACTTTTCTCCTGAAGAAACTTCAAGTTCAGTTCAAGAGCCAGAGGATTTTGAGGGGTTTTTAAGCCACAGTTTACACTGTGTTGCAAATTTTACTCAAAGCAAACACTAAAGGTGGAGAACACTACAAGCAGGAGAAATCATGAAGAGGGCTACAAAAGGAGCAATTAACTGAAGCAAAGTCTTTTTTTAAAGATGACATGAATCAGGAAACTATTCCAAATATATATACAAAGAGAGATGAAGCATGGCATCATGAAGCAATACATACCGACTGCGCGGCAGAGAGAGAGATATCACCCATCTGGTTGAGAAAAAACATCCTGGCGATGGTAGGTACCATATCCATGATGAGATGATAGTCCACCATGTTGCGAGAGTACATCTCTAACCTCTTCAGGTCATACGGGATGAAAAGTGATTCTAATTCAGCACGGCTGATGACTGATGGGTACAATAAAAAGACAACAATGTCAAGACTGGTCTTCAAAGTTATCCAGGATCTCAGTATTTAACATGTTCTGTCTCATAAAGTGAGTAAAGGCCAACTGCTACCCAACACGTTCACACCCCAACACACTTCAGAATTCAACATATTAGGTATAGTACTGCTCTTCAGACAGGCTTGGGTACTCCAAGGTTTTTTTTCAGACATACATCCAAATAAAAAACATGGCAACTGTCAAAGCAGACCAGCGTATCAACTTAAAAATGCCAGAGAAACTGGAAACAGTGAAAGCTGAGACAAACAGGTTGCCCAGTCTTTAAGTATCGTACGCTGGTTTTGCTGTTAAAGAGCTTTGTTTGCTTGTAGCAGCCCCTAAAACTCACCAAGACAGATACTTAAAATCCCCAAGACACAAACTACCAAGTTCTTGAAGACACCTCTTCAAGGAGCTTATGTTCTCATGATGTTAGGCATATTGAGAAAACATCAATTTGCTTTTAAACCAGAAGTGATTGTTAGAATTGTCTTGTTGGACCCCTTTTTTTATACTGCTCGTGTGTTTCCCCCAACAAGTGCTGCGCTGAGCCCAGTAACATGTAGTTGAACTAAAGCTTCTCTCATAGAAAGACATCACATTCCACTTTCCAAATTTCTAATGACAACGTTCATCCCAAGATCCTAAGCAAGCTGCTCTGCCTACTGACCCTTGCTATTCGAGGCTTCCCTTTTGATTCCACACTGGATTTGGCAGGTGTCAGTATCCATCCATGTTTTGCCATGCATTTAGCTGTTACAGTCGAGAGCATCTAATTTTGAGCTCAGTCTTCGACCAAAAAAGCAGGGGAAAAAAAAACCAACAAAACTCACACCAAAAAACCCCACCACTACCCATATTCAGTGGCAGAAAATGTCCTCTTAGCTTTTACTTAGAAATACAAGCATTTTTCTGGACAACAGAAACAAAACACATAAACGAACCAAAAGCAATCATGGCAATTTACAACAGAGAAATCATAGAATGCATGGATTTGAGAACTCTGAAAAACACATAAACTGCAATCTAACTGAACACTGTGAACCAGGGCACTCACGTGGTTGTGGCTGCTGTTTGATATTTTTGTTCTGTAGAATATTCAATGCCAACGAGGGAGAGAATGTGCTGAACTGGTAGGAAAGCAGAGAAAGGAACCGCCTTCTAAAATCTACGGGGCAAGATGATAAAATAAATTATTTCTGTGGACCACTAGAATAAATAACCCAGAAGATTCCCCTAGAGTCAGCAAAATCAAAGATACCTTTCCAGAAGGCAGTAAGCCAAGGCTCCTGTTCAGTGTCTTCTTCATTCAGCATCTTCAGCATGATGCACGAATGCTCCCCAGTCAGGTCATTCTAATAAATGAGATATTATTTCCCATCATCCCCATGCACCTTTTGCACTCTGTGCTCAACTGAAGAAGGCAAAGGTCTTCTACATCAACTACAACTCATGTATCAACTGCTGCTGATCACCACTACCTACTGTAAAAACCTATGAACTTCTAGAATTTGGTAAATCCCAGTGCTGAGGGATTTTTGGCTTCTTGAGGTAACCAGTAGACACCAGTACTGCAAATTCCAGGTACAGCTCAAGAGCCAGAAAAAAAAACAAAACAAAAGAAAAATGCAGTGACATGGGACAAATTATTCTCTCCAAAAGTACTGCAACTGCTAGTGCTATTTTTTGTAAACACCTTGAAAAACAAGAGCAGTCAGTTCAAGGACCACTTGCATATTTTACCAATGACCACATTAATAACCCTCAGCAGCTGCACTTTGCTCTAATTTTTAAGTGCAAACTAATTAGAAGACCACATTCACAATGGTAAAACTTACCTTTAGCTAACTATAGACCCAAAGAACAAAACCAAACCTAAACCAAACCCCAAATGTAGTCTCAGAAAACTTTTCTGCCTAAATCCCATCTCACAGAAGCTAATGGAAAGATGCCCAGTGATTTCAATAGGACTGGGTTTCAGTCAGAAACAGTTTGCTACTTACTGGTGTCTGCCTTAGATAAACTGGCACAAATCCAGCACGTTTCCAAAACCTGGGGAAAGTGAAAAAAGAAAACACACTGAGAATTACAGAGCTGTGGATTCTACAATAATACTTGTGGTTAAATGCAATCTATCTGCTGTACAAGAACAACTGTTGAAAATTAGGCAAAAGCCTGTAAGACACTCCACCACGCAGTGAAAATGAACACTGACAGAAAGTAGTAACAGTCAGTTACTACTGTCATCAAAGTGACTGTGTTCTAACCTAGAGGAATGAAAAATGATGATTGTCATATCAGAAAATAAACTGTGAAAGCCTGAGAGATGTGATACAAGAGTTATTGTATTTGACAGGCTTCCAGGACCTCCTTTAAAAACAGGCACCATAGACTCCTAAAGGGATACCCTGGAAAGGGGCTGAGGATTTACAGTTTTCTTTAGAGACTTTGTTCTTTTCACAGATTCACGGGTTAGACAGAGTTGGAAGGGACCTCTGAGATCATCGAGTCCAACTCACCTGCCATCCCATGGCCTGTGGAGGTATTATTTGTATATATGATATATATCTATTATTTTAATATACATTATTAATGTAGTTATCTTTTTGCACCAGATGTAAGTAGAAAACAGAATAATGTCTCACTTGAGTAATCTTGGTGTTAGGCCATAAGATACCCCAAGATAGTCCAGGTTTTCAGCTTGTCTCTCGCTCAGTTTGAGAAGTAAAGGTGGCAAGTCCTTCCGAGGTGTCACAACCTCTTCTAATAAACTAACAGTCTGAAAGAGAAAGTGGCAATGAGTTAGTAGCAATGCTCACAGAAATCTGCAAATTAAAACTTTTATTGTGTATTAAAAAAACCTGTGTATTTCCTCCTTACACAGAGAAATCATTATTGAGACTTAACAGTGAAAAACAAACGAGCTTAGCACAGCAGAAAATACAAGAAAGGCACTGAGCTCCATACCTCACTGCTCACAGTTGCAATTTCTTTTGGTTTTTGAATTGGTTTTTCGTCCAAACATGGAAATTTGCCTTCATAGTACATCTGCAGTAAAGTCAGAGCTCTGCTGCCATAGCCCATCTGTGGAGTAGGTACAATACACTATGAGCAAAAAGATGTATCTAGTTTTTAAGACAGGGCAACAACATTCTCCCCTTACAAACTCAATAACAATCATCAGTGCAGACATCACCCAGTCCCTGCAAAATTGCCTTTTCTTTGCCACACAGCACTCCAGAGAGGACACCACAGAACCTGGATGTCCAAAATCACAATGAGAGCCCAGCTGGCAGTTCAGGACTGTGTAATAATTCTTGGCGCTTAACTCTGGTACCCAAAAAATGAAAACACCAGCATGAATATTTGGCAATCTCATAATAAATATCACTGCATCTTGATTGTATACTGCTGCTTGCAATGCTGGTTATGCTGCAAAGGTACATTACTACTGCCTAGTGGTGACAAGTGCACTGGTTTGCTACCCACCTGGGGGAAAGCAATGTCCCCAAGGCTGTTGTGTTATCTGACTTCACTCTATAACAGCCACTGGCTCGGTCCCCAAGATTAAAATGCTGAAAACTAGAGCAAGTGAAGTGTTTGCCCTGTTCTTGAATTCTGTACAGCCATTCTCATGGTACCACTGCTGACTAGTCACAATAGCTGGTTTCCAAAATACTTTACCCCCTGATAATCCGGATGAACTGCGATACGAACAATACGCCCACCGGAGAGGCCCCCAAAATCCGGATCTTGGAACTGCACAGGAGACAAAAGTCAATTTAAAGAACACAGATGAGTACTCTGGAAATAAGAAAATACATCAGAAATACATCTTGGGTGTGAGTATGCAGCCAAATTATTCACCTGCTCTGAAATGGTCCAGGGAATAAGATCACCAGAAGCTTTCTTTCCCCTGGAAAGGCTGTTCATGATAGACTGGCGAGAGATCTCTCCCTCCATGCACACCTGCCAGGAAAGACCATTAATGGAGAAAAAAGCTCCCAAATCATTCCACTACAGCAGAACCAAAAAGCTTTTTGCCTCAAAAAGCTCAGCAGGGCCAGGCAGGTCGAGCTGAGGCAGCAGGCATCACACGACGGTGCCACAGAAGCCTGAAGAGATCAAAAGCACAGAAAGTGCTCTATGCATTTTCTGTAGCCCATCAACACCACCATCAAGGCTTGTCCCACCAACATTTCTTTTTAAATGTCATATATTTTTCACG
>BJBW01004959.1:321-45027 GCA_004320125.1 Scolopax mira
CCTGGGAACAATTAACCCTTTCCCCAACAGACCCAGCACACTCCTCTTCCCTCACTTCCTGTCCCTCCCCTTCCCTACTAGCTGGCTAGCTCTGGCCATCCCCCTGGACATGGCTCAAATGGGATGGAATACCTGTGTCCCTGCTAGGTTATGGGAACAATTAACCCTTTCTCCACCAGACCTAGTACAGTAGTTTAAAACATTCTTTGCTTTTTAACACAAGAGAAAAAAACAATCAAACTATACTTAAAGCACAGCATAATATATACCAGCACTGTATTTGTGAGTCTATATTTATGGTTTGGAGTGCTCTTTCCACTTAATAATTCAAAGCAGAACAACACTTTTGTGTGGCCACTTCAGTGGGTGTCAGCACAGGTTTTGGTCATAGAAACATTAGTCTTTCCTCCCATGGAATGTAAAATTGGGCTATGGTAGAGGAGCACAACTTAGATGACTACTCAGAAGTGAGTTTCAGCTCAGTGGAATTACTGAAGTCAAGTATCAAAAAAAAACCAAAACAATTCCCATTCTGTGTCAACCTCCTCCTGTGTCTCTCATGCGCAAGCACATGCACATGCACATGCACATTGCTTACTATGTTGTAAATGTGTGGTATAGAAAAGATTTTTAGTTCACAAGTATATTTACTTGTTGAAATTACTATGATCATGAAAAAAATGTTCAAATTAAGAAATGTATGATATAAGTGAAAAATAGATGATGTGCTGCTTTCCTAATTATTGTCCTTTGATTACTGCTATTTCATCATTCCCCAAATGGCGTGATCATCTTATTACCATTATTCACCTTTCAGTGCCTGGCCTTTTTACTCACTTTTTACTGCTGCTGCCACAATTCCATTTCAACAAAGAGAGAAATTTTGAAACTAGGAGTGTAGGCCTTACTGAAAGATAAAATAGATAAAAAATAGATTTTGTAAACTGCTTTTCTTTGGGCAAAGCTATACACTGCAGTTGTAGCAATACAAAGGAATCCATTACACAGCTTAAAGAGTTACCCGCCTGTATACACTATGAAGTACTCAGAGACATACATAGAAAATAACATTGAAACGAACCTTAGCATAGATAAGGTGGTGTTCAAAAGTTCTGTTCAGTTCAGTTTCAGAATAAATGTAGTTTTCAACAGCAATTCACTGCTCAGTGGAGGAGCTTTTCTATTGGGTAATAAATGCATCTTTATTCTCAGCACTAGATCATGGAAAACAGCTCTAGTTCCTCAAAGCAAACAGGTGTATTTTAATGTAACTGAGATCACATGTGCTTCCAAATAATCAATAGTGCATTCAGAAATAATTTACTTGTTACAAGGCAAATCCTATATCAGATCATTTAAAATAAATTTAAAAGAAGATTTATATCTATGATGTACATTTAGATGTCTCTTTAAAAGAAGATGGGTGATGGCAAGTATAAACAAACATGTACTTTATCACAAATAGTACCTATAATAAAAATTTCATTTTCAAGAGGCATTCGCTAAACAATTCTCACAAGTGGATGACTATTCCCATTTCACATCTCCATAAACCAAGGCAATAACTGTAAGAAATAAGAATCTATAAAGAAAATAATTCTCTGAGTGCTCATAGTAAAGATAAAAGTCTGTAGTGATAAAGCACTGTAGAAATGAACATGTGATAATAACAATTCGATCATTACTCTTCACTTTTTCTAAACTTTCTGGTTAATAGCAATGAAAGTACTATGTGTGCATTTTCATTTCAAATGGACAAGCCTAACAAAGAATTGAAGAATTGTATACTGGTAGACTTAATAATTATTTTATCTTTTTTTCAATAAAGTCATAGCTTTTACTTGAGTCTGAATGTTATGTCATATTTGTACTTATCATTTGCCACCTCGTATTATTGTTTTGCAAGACCTAAAAGAAAAAAAAACAGGGGGGGACAGTCAGCCTGAGGCCATCTCTGTGGTGCAAAGTCCAGTTAGCGGCTTGTAACTAGAGGTGTTTCTCAGGGGTCAGCACTGGATCCAGTCTTGTTCAATATATTCATCAATAATCTGGATGTGGGGACATGGTATACACTCAGCAAGTTTGCTATTGATACAAAACTGGGAGGGGTGGCTGACATATCAGAAGGCTGAGCTGCCATTCAGAGAGACCTGGACAGGCTAGAGAGCTGGGCAGAGAATAAAGGTGAAGTGTAGGGTGCTGCATCTAGGGAGGAATAATCCCACACAGTACAGGTTAGGGCTGACCTGCTGGAAAGCAGCTCTGTGGAGAGAGAGACCTTGGAGTCCTGATGGACAACAAGTTGAGCATCAGGCAACAATGTGCCCTTGTGATCAAGAAGGCCAATGGTCTCCTGGGGTGCATTAAAAAGAACGTGGACAGCAGGTTGAGAGATGTCATCCTCACTCTCTATTCTGCCCTGGTGAGGTTGCATCTGGAGTACTGTGTCCAGTTCTGGGCTTACCAATTCAAGAAGGACAGGGAACTACTGGAAAGAGTCTAGTGGATGGAGATGAAGATGATCAAGGGAAGATGATCAAGCATCTCTCTTATGAGGAAAGACTGAGAGACCTGGGTCAGGTTAGCCTGGAGAAGAGAAGACTGAGAGAGGATATTATTAATGCTTATAAATATCTTAAGGGCAGGTGAATGGGAATCTTCTCTTGTCAGGCAGCCAGGTTCTTCTCAGTACTGCCTGGTGACAGAACAAGGGGCCATGGACACAAACCAGAACACAGGAAGTTCCGTCTCAACATAAGGAGGAACTTTACTTTGTGGGAAGCACTTAAAAATACCTCATGAGTAGATCAGTCCTACCGAAAATATAATTAATCTCCAGTCCTTTTCAAAGGGATCATTAAACTGAGAAGGATGCTGATCCTCAATTTCTGATTTAAAAAATTGTGTTACACATGAGGTAATTATTTCAAAGGATGATAACACCAGCACCATATTGCTAAAAAAAGGTTGTCATTCCATTTGGTGCCTGTCAAGATACTGATGTGCCGAGGAACAGCTCAGCCTCCACAGTGGAGTTAAACAAAAGTATACCTCATTCCTTCACCTTGAGTAGGCTAAGGTGTGTTACCAAGCTTTTAAGATAGCAAGTTTAAATATAGGCAACTCAATTCCACCTACATTCTATTTTGGGTACTGAGGTCCTCTATAGGATTGAGCTCTAAGTTTCTGGTGGAACTGAGATTACATTTGCTGCAAACCTTTTAATCTTAATTGGGGTCCTTGCCTGGAGAAAGAAAGTATCTGCCTACATTCAACTTAAAGCTCAAAAAAAGCTCATGAATAACTAGTTTCCAAAAAGAAAAAAATAAGAATTAACTGAAACTTCTAGTCATAAGGAAGAACTGGAGGGTGATTTAAGATTTTAAAGAGCGTGAGGGCAACAAGCTAAAAACGAGGCTGTCAGACTGTATTTGTGACTCGCCTTGTCTTTCCTGTGAAATTGTTGTTTTCAAATCCATTTTATTTTTGAGGATTCTGACAACAAAATTACATATGAAAGTATTTCTTTTCCAAGACCTATTTGTTGAACTATTATCGTCAACACAGCCATCTTGTGTTCATCAGTTTATTGTTTACTTATTGAAATTCAGTAAGCAGTTCATGAACACGGAGTTTTCAGAAAACTGTTTAAAATGATTGGAAATAGCTGTTAACACTGGTTATATAAACAAGCTATTTTTATGCATGTTCTCTAGCACTATTTTCTTTAATCATAACTAAAAAACTTTAAGGCAGAAAGATAACATTACTTTTATCTTGCTGAATTTTTGGAGAGAAATAGTATGGAAAGTCATAGCAGAGGAAATATATTTCCAATGTATTTTTAAACTTCAGTATAATTATTGTTAAAGTCTGAGTTAAAAAAAATGAAAGATGATCACAAAATACCTTACTTTTACAAAACTTTTCCATTTCTAGGATAATCTCTCTCATTCTTTTTTTGTTCAGGATTATAGACAACAACAAAATTTTTAATTCTACATTTGAATTTAAATTAGATTTCTAAATGTTTTTTGTTCTCCATGTTCCAATTAGATAATTTAATTTAAACAACTTTTTTACTTTTTGTAACATGCGTAACTTGAGTGTCCTGCCGTTTGGCAAATTCACAAAATGTAAAATGAATAAGAGTAAATTAAACTCTAAGAGGAGAAGAAAAAAAAGTTCAGTAAGTTCAGAAGCACACTTACAGGAGACAGCAGTAGAACCAAGGTATGTGATAAGGTTGGTTTCAAATATTGAAATCATGCTGCTATTCAGTGCACAGATGGAAAACTAAGCCAAAAGTAATCCTCTAATAGTCTGGGATTGGGCAGTATTGCTGGCTACTGATCACAAACTTGTCTCTGCACTTTTTTCTTTTGTAAAGGAGAAAATGAAAGGCTCCAAATTTCAGCAGTTTTAGCCTTAATCTACTGTTTAACTAGTTTAACAGCTGACACTTCTGTAATGTATTTAAATATATTAAGTATACATAATTGTGATATATTAAACAAACCTTGAGGAGTGGAACCAGAGACCTGGCCACAGAAAGAAGAAAACTGAGAAAACATATGCTTCTGAGTAAGGAATGAGGTAATATAAGTGTCACTTAATACATTTGTATATCTCTAAAACAAAAGTGGGAAATACAGTTTCCTACCTTGTACTGTGTGCATACCCACTGAGTGTGAATGGACAAATGGTTTTCACACCACTGAGAACCCCTGACATAATGCAGAAGACCATTAACTAAAAATCTCCAGTTCATTCCAAAAAATATTCCAGAACATCTATAAAGAACCAGCATGAAATTTTCCAGAAAGATCATAAATGTTTGAAATTGTGAAATTATTTCATACTCCAGCAATTTATACTTTAGTGCTGAAGAAAACACAATGACCCTGGAAGTGAGTTTCAGTGACACTTTTGGATTGAAACTAAAAACCAAAACAAGCCAAAACAAAAAAACCACAGACATAATTACCTCTCTGTGTTATCATCTTCACCGCTATTCACAAATGATTTGGTTTAATTAGCACCCATGTTATACTATGAATGAGAAGGCTTCTTTACTTCTTTTCATGGCCTGCATTCTAAAGGACAATATAGGTTTAGTCTCAGGAGATCCAAAACAGGTTTCAAGATGTTATCTGCATCAGTAATTTGGTCTGAGCAGGTCTTGCTCAACTGAGAGCTCAACACCTTTCCTGAAAACCTCAGCATGAAGTTTCTAGAGAGTCCTGTGGTGTAAGTATACTGCAGAGCAAAACATCAAACCAGTGTAAAATTCACCACGTGCATGTAAGGTATGCAGTGGTTCGGGTGGGCTGGTGGGTACTGGAGATATACTGGAGTGGCACTTTTTAAGGCTTCAATGCTTTTTATCATTTGTCTGCCCAGGTTGCAAAGGATTCCTTTTGTATGTCATGTCATTATTTTTTTTTCCCTAGTTTCTACCTCTGAATGTCTGTGCATGTGTGAATGTTAATAAAACAGAAAAATAATCCAGGATATATATGTTGTACCCATATAAATTTAACATTTCTAGATTGATATTATCTTAATTATACCAATGATTACTTGGTAATAATCATTCTGATAAAACATTGAAATTAAACTTTAGATAATACCCCAGTAATATGACTGTTGCTATGTAGAGCTATCATAAAACATGTCAAAATAGTATGAATGGTTTGAGTATAACATTTATGACATTTTCTCATAACAATGTTGACACTTTAGCACCCTTTCAATTCAGATGATACTTCACCTCCACCTTGAAAATACAGACTTATAAAACAAGAAATTGTAAGAGTCTGAAATTGTTTTGGTACCACCCAGTGTAAAAGAATAATAACAAAGGGCACTGCATGAATTTATGGTTTTGGTTTTTTTTTATAAATTAAATATTGGGACTTTTTACTTACTTAGCTTCTTCCTGCAGTGTTATGTTAGGTCTCTTCTTTCCCTGCCTATCCTATTTCTGTTACTGTTTCTGTACTGTCCTTATGTGGTGAGTAGTGAAACATTTGAGTTTATAACTATGAGGTCTTTAATATTAAAAAATACTACCAAGATACATAGTATACAAAGACTGGAAGAGATATAAGTGACAAATTCTGTATCCCAACCTGGCTCCAACAGACAGAACCAAAGCAAAATGGTGTAATGTATTTTTACCCACACCTTTTAAAGGGCCTCTTCTCCATACAAATTCTACTTCTTTCACATTTCATTCATATCTATTTGAATTTCAAATAGAGTGTGCAAACTTATTTCCTCTGAGCTTTTCCCTTTTGCTCACTGTACTCTTTTGGACCTTTCACTTGTCACTGCCATTTCTGCCTTTTTCTTCAGTTCTGAACTGTAGCTGTTAATTGTTAATACTTATTTTTCTGCCATTTATCTGCTGCTCATTGTGTATGAGAAATAATAATGTAGTTTCAATTTTAAAACCTTTCCATATTCTCCATTGATTGCTTAATTTTATTATATTTACTGTGTTTGATAGATGATGGGATTCTGACTAAAATTATAACTATTACCATATTGCATTGACAAATGCAATTTAAATCAGGGTTAGTAAAAGTTAACACTATAATAGAATTGCTGGTTCATGACTCGCTAAGAAATTCCCATATGTTACTGGATATCTTATGGCAATCCACTTATTTTTTGTTAGGTTTCTTTTTAATTTTTGTCAGATTTATGGTTTTAGACAACCACTTACCAAATAAGAAGTATTTTCATACTCCAAGATAAAAAGCATCATCTCAAAAACTTAGTAATGGATCCAGAACATTTTGTCTCATTTTAAGGTGATGAATTAAGCAAAAAATAATTATAATTAATTTGATTATTTAAAAAACAAAATTAAAAACTACCTAAATCTAGAAACTTTCCAAATAATAATGTATATGTGGGGTTTCTTGGAATGGAACTTTCTGAGCCATTTTTAAATTTTAAGTGAAAAAAAAAAAAGTCGTAACAAAATGAGTTTTAATTTCCCCATTGTGGATTAAACGCAAGCTACAGAATGCTACAACTGTACTAACTCAGAGTACTGTTTGCTCAGTGGTACTGAAATTTCCCACCTGACATTCAGCTTGCCTCAGTGAATCGTTACATTTTTGGTTTTACTTCTAGTGAACTTTGCATAATATGACAGCTGATTCACCACAGATGAAACTCAGACATATACCTGAAACACATCTCAAGTTTAAATTATATTGTTATACCTATATTGTTATATAACAATATATATATTGTTAAATTATTGTTATATATATAATTTTTTTTTTTTCTGGATTTAGAATGTTTCCAGTTTTCATTTAAAATGTTAAGGAATCCATATTATTATTTAATTAGTAACATTCTATATTTTATGAACTTCCAGAGTTTGGATTTTTTTCATAATTAGGGGCAGCTGAAATCACCTCTTCTTATTTCCATTTGCTTTGAAATCTTTTCCTCTTCCCAGTTTTGGTATTTGCATTGCTACCAACTTTGTAAGAAGTTGTTCTCACTCTAGTTTCTGTATAAACGTCTAACCTGAAGATAATTGCCATTTTCTATATTGTACTGTTGTTACAATGTCTAAGCCTTGCAGAATTTTGCACATATTGCTTGTTATACATAGAACTTTTTTATCCAGGCTAGAAGACAGATTTAAACTCTATATAAGGATGTTCCAATATTCTGATAAAAGTGGACACCTGTTTTCATTTGTTCAAAGATTCTTCTCAGATACACGACTCCATCTTCTTCTTAAATAATGTAATGCCTTTTATTTATTTATTTATTTCCACAGAATATAGGCTTTTGCTGGTTTGATTCTTACACTGGCTTTGTCATAGTGCTATTTCAGAAAGAAGTAGCCAAATGATAAAATTAGTGATGCTAAAGGTTTATCTATAGTAACGTGTCAGAGAAGATTACACCTTTTTATATCAATTATCCAAGCTTTACCAGGGAACATGATAAATATTTATAAGAGGGAAAACTAGTCTGTTTTCATTCCTTTGGAAGCATTTAAGCAAATGAGAAAATTCAAAGCAAAACTCTTCAGACAGTACTGAATCCCTGCTGACAGCAAGTAAAGAACAGCCAAAGTCAATACAATCCTCTTTTGCTACTCCCCTGGGAAGAAATAGAGTTTTTCAAAAGCTTAGTTTGAATCAAGAAAAAGCCCAGTTCAACAGTTCATGATCTTTTGAACAAATACGGATTGAGCTTTGTTTTCATATTATAAAGTTAAATACTTAGTTTCTTAAGCATAGTAGTTTAATCCCCATGACCTCCATATTTTGATCATTTTGCAAGTTACTTTCAATGTGGTGTCTACTCCTGTGGAGTATTTTGAAGCATCATTGTATGAAAGTTTCTGCATAGCCCATGGTTTTTGTTGTAGTTTGTGTGTTGTTGTTTTTTAAGTCACTATGGTGGAAATGTAGAGGTAAAAGTGCAATTGTATCTCACTGATTTTGGATAAAAAGAAATCACTGATTGCTTTGGTTAGTGAACCAACATGCCTCTAAAAATAACTAGCAGCACAGAAATTGCCTGTTTTAAAAGCTTTTACTCTTCTAATTCTTGTACTTGTTATACAGCTGAAAACATCTGTTCAACATGTGGCTAGAAAATTATCCAACAGTGAAGATGAAATAGTGTAGTTCAAAGTTACTGTGTTCAGTATTTTCCACTGCAAGCTCAGAATCCCGCATGTTCAAGACTGAAAATCTTAAATAAAAATATTTTTTATCATTTATACTATGTTTGGCCACCATCTGCAACAAGCAATGATTAGCCATTTGGACCAGATACATTCTTCGTTCAGAGATGTTAGAGTAATTCATGATTTCAAATTTGTCTGCTTTTTTGTTAATTGAAAACTGAGGATTTTTAAAATTTTCATATGCAGACTTAGAAATTCACACAAATCTCATTAGTTTAATAAGTCAAATTGTATAACATCTGGGTTGCAAATGAATGACTTAATGGTACAAATCAGTTTGCTAGATACTAAATTGTTCAACCTCAATACTAGTTGTTTAATCTAGTTGTTATTAGCAAGTATTTGGGGCTAACAATGTCAAAGCAGAGGTTGAAAAAAAATTGTATTGGTCATGACAAGACATAACATATTCTAAATCGATGCTGGAATTTGCATACTTTTTGACTAAGCATTTTTATTCCATTTGGTTACATTGCCTGATTGGTTAGTAAACTATTGTATACCTGTGGTTTGAACCTGTGGTTCCATATCCTCTTGTGATTTGCCATCATAGCAGACAAGAAGTTACAGTGAACAAAATGGGCAAAAAAAAGCAAACCATTTTGAATGCACAAAATGCTATTTTGACTCATTTTTCCACTTTTTTGCTTTTTTTTATTTTGGGTAGACATCCACTTGCTGATTCAAAGAAAGCTCTTTGCCACACTATGTACATATTTTCTATCCCTAAGGATAGCCAGAGAATTGGAAATTACTCATCCCTAGTCTCCAATATCCACTCTAACGTGGTGTTTATGACTCCTTGGGTTCTCATTCTTGCTCAGGTATTTTTTATGCATAGTTCTCTTTAGCATAATATTTTAGCATAGAAAGACTTCTGATATTGTGGGATTCTAACATTATTCCTTCAAACTGCAGAAGTGCTGTTATTACACATGATAGCACAGGGAACTGACATTCAAAGAAGCTGATTCACCCAAGATCACAAGGTTACATTAGCACCACATACATAAGGTTGCTGAGGTTAAGAATAAACTGCTACACGCAAGGCTACAAAGACATGTTGTTTGAGCTTTTTAGGCACACTGTTTAAGAGAACATCTCGGTCATGAACGAAAATCCTTAGCCCTGCATTTCTTTCCCTGGAATAAAAGGGAACTTCACAAAGTCCAAACTGCAGTCAAAATAAGAACTGCCTTGCTGGTTAATCAGAGATTTTTTGTTTACTATCAGCCTGTGGAGTCATGGCAATATGGATCCAGAAGTTGTGGTACAGCCAGCACCTAAATCTTAACAAACAGCTTGTGCCATAACCACCAAATTCTTTCTGAAGCAAATCTTATCAGACTAGGAAAAGCCATTGATTCCTAATATGGGATTCAAGCCAAGCATGTGAATATGAACTTAAACTCTCTCTGAATTTGAACTTCGCTCCTCAGTATGGGAGAAAATTCTTACTATATTGGTTGATTGGGAGTTTTATTCTTGAGTTAAATGGAGAATAATTCTTTCACTTCTCCCTAAAGCTGATCCTATGTCCCTCCAATACCTGTTGCTTCATTTCCTTGCCCATGATAGGAGTAAGAGCTTGTATAGACACAAGGCTTAACAAAGAAAAGGGATTGCCTTATCTCATATTTCTCAGTGATTTCTATTCTTGCATTAACGAAGTCTTTCTTGAAGAATGAAAAAGCACTATTGATGATATTTAGTAATATCTTGTGGGATTGAAAATTAATTATTTTCTAATTAATAGAAAAATGTAATTGACATACAGGAATAGTGACTATCCTTAATGGTGATAGGTTGACACTATTTAAAATTCCTTTCACATAATTTTAAATGTAACATTTTCTACAAGCTGATAAAACAGCTACTCTGTATGGATGTACTTTGATTATAATAATGTATGTCTCTCCTTCTTTTAACTTAAACTATAATAGGTGTATTTGTTCAGAAAAAAAAAAATCTTTGACTTTGCAATTAAAAGTACTATTCATGAACCAAAACCTCACTCTGCAGGGTTTTGTAGATGGACAGATCAAAATAATGTTCTCTACTCCAATGTCATTCATTGAACTGTATATTTTAGTGACTCAGAATTCTAAAGGATCTGTTCTCTTTTCCAAGAGTTTTAACTTGTCACTCAAAAACCCATTGTATGGAAATAGAAATGGAACATTCAACATCTATTCCTAGCTTGGTATTACATTTCTGAGAGGACTGATAATTATCAGTAGGACATAATAAAATTTATGAACATTATTTCAATGTTCTGGCTTTAAACTGATGGAATATTTTCAATGTAGAGTATGAAGTTATATTAAACAATGTATCTTAATTTAAGTTTCAATCAATTCCAAATAACCTTATAACATTGACCTATGCTGCATCACATGACAAAAGTTCAATTGAGAGAGAGTAGCTTAGTGGATGAGAGGGGATCATTCTGTTCGATTGGTTGGTTTGGTTTTGTTTGTTTTGTTTTATTTTATTATTGAAGTGTTATAAGGTAGAGACATTCTGGGATTCAGTCCAAAAGATAAAGAGAAGCCTTGCAACTAGGTGATAGAAATGAAACCCAAATTGATTCAAGAAATTAAAAATATCTTGATTATATTATTCCATCTGTGTTGATTTCACTGTGAAGTCTGCATGTATTTTTGTAAAGGCGCATGCTAGTCAGATAATCAAGTTAAGCTGTTCTACCAAAAGTAAGCTACTATGTACTCCTACTCATACTCCCTTCAAATACAATACACAAATACTTCACTGGAGTCATGCTTCTGATTATACCCTGAAACCACTTTTAAATTAAGGTTTATTGGATAAATATTGTGCATTTTTTGTTGCTGTTACTGTTTCTTTTTTCTTTTTTCCAGTTGAGGATTACAAGTGTTTGGAGGTGTGTCATTGTCTAGGGAAATGGCCTTGTTGTAAACATACTATCCCTTTTTGATAAATGTTCCGGATCATCCTCAAACAGGTTTTTTGCACATTTAGCTGGTATTTGCTACATTCTCAACCGGGGACAAAATTATTGTTAATGTGATTACTGAAATAGAATATGCATAAGAATCAATCTTTAGATACATTGAGTTCCCCTAAAATGTAATTTTTTGAAAGGCAAGAATACATACATAGAAGTTTACATAGATTAAAAGTGTACAAAACTCTACCAATTTAATCTGTAACTCTGAATAAGTAAGATTTTCTTGAAATAAGAATTGTAAAAAAAGCCAAATGCAGCTTGTTTTTTACATCAGCTAAGCATTGCAGTTACAATGCAGTTTTAGTTTTCAGTAATGTGTAACAAGTATACAAGTGAAAAAGAATTTATAGGGTATAATAAGGCCAAAGTCAAAAAAGCTAAAAATGTTACTAGGGACTTCTCAGAAATGAACCAAATTGAACATCTGATTTAAATGGAAGAAGTCAGATGTCTCAACTCTAAAACAGACTTTGTCACTCTACAAGAAAGAAAAACCAACTGAGCTCCCTTGGACACCAGAACTATGAAATATTCAATAAACAGTCTGATAAAGTAAATTCTTACATATTATTATGATATCCAGAATAGGATACTTTGAATGTAAACGTGGTAAGGATTTAAAGTTTTTCCAAATATTTCAGATTTTCAGATATCTGAAAATCCTCTACAGTTCTCTTCTCAGTGTCTGTACTTCACTCAGAATTTTACTCTCAGTTCTAAAAAAAATGTCTATATTGGATAGTTTACGTAAAGGTTTTTCATAAACATGGGTTTAGGAGCAGCAGATCTTGCATAAAATGGTCTACCACAGAAAGAAGAGTGTTGGTTAAACTCAGGAAATAGAGAGATTTAAAGAGGGAAAACACATTCTGGTTTATGTCTAATGGGAACATGCAGTTAAATTTTATATTGATACTGGTTTATATTATAGAAGTATTATACCAGTAATGTTACCAGCTGGAGGGAATCTAGGAATATTTTTTTTTTTTTATGTGGTTGAAAATCCAAGACATTCATAGAACTTTAAATAAAGTTAGAGATTACACTGAACTGAGTTCTCCACACCAGTCCTCTGGGGAGTTGATCCAAAGTCTAGAAGTCAATATTCTAGCTAAATCATGCTGGCATCTAGTGCAGTTCATATTCCACTATAATCATCCATACTTTGTTGCAGTCAGAATGCTGATACCACATATCTTGAATTAAGAAGAAAGGGCTGTGTTAAGTATCATAACATTTAAGAAAACATTATAAAAATATCTGACAAACCATGAAGACAGAGAAAAAAAAAAGAAAAAGAAAAAGACATTACATTAATAATAACAAAATTTTGGTCACTTCTAATGAAAAAAAAATCTGTAACAGAAGCAATTTGGAAACTCTAGCAATATTTGCAAGTAAAGGAATATTGGTTTTTACCCTTTAGGCTTAGGCTTTATACTAAAATGTCGAATATGTGAGAAAATTTAAGAGTGCTTTTT
This sequence comes from Scolopax mira, assembly GCA_004320125.1. Lineage (NCBI taxonomy): Eukaryota > Metazoa > Chordata > Aves > Charadriiformes > Scolopacidae > Scolopax > Scolopax mira. The sequence continues at coordinate 13,532 of BJBW01004959.1, forward strand.
TATACAATAACAACTTGTTGAAAAATCTTGTTATTTTGAGTAACCATCAGCTACATAGCAAGAAAAATGGAACATGATAAAGGGATTATGTTAATTTATGTACACAGGTACTTATGACTGTACATATGTATCTGTATCTGTGGAAATATGTATTAAAAGTTTGGAAGAAAAAAGATAATGGTTCTGAAAATAGTTGTCTTTGCCAATAATGTTCTATTTATTCCCAGCCACTATTGTTGACATTTGTGTTTGAATAAAAATGGTCTTTCTCTTTTCACTTAAGGCTTATTCATTATTCTTCAGCAAAATCATAACACTATGACACAAAAGTCTACTGCTTGGAAATAAGTAAACTGTGAAAATGCAACGTGATGATCATGGAGAAGGATTATGTGGGTGTGTGAGGAAGAGCAAAACGCAGATAATTAACAGAGCAGGTAGAGAAAGTATTAAAACTTGTGATAAGCTAATGGCTCTAAATTTCAAGGAACTTAAAATGTAAAGTGCTCCACACAGCACGAAGAAAGGTCTGCTTTGACAAACATTAAATGTTGCAATACTGATGCTCCACTACGCAAGGCACTTGGAGTTCATACAGAAGCAGAATCACTGCACTGGTCTGTTGTAACTGCTGCTTTTACTTTTCTTCATTGACACTTGACACTCACTGCTTTAATCTACATTGCCAGAAGAAATGCTTTCCAACTGTGCTGGAGGGCTGGAATTATGTATAGTCTATCTTTCCAATTTCCACTTAGCTAAAGCAAATGTCAATTTTTTGTGGGATCAAGATACCTTGATAGGCTTGTGGAAGAGTGGCTGGAAAGCTGCCCAGCAGAAATGAACCTGGGGGTGTTGGTTGACAGCTGGCTGAATACAAGCTGGCAGCATGCTGACCTGGACAAGAAGGTGAATAGCAACCTATGTTGTATCAGAAACAGTGTGTTCAGCAGGACTAGGGAACTGAACCCTGTGCTCAGCACTGGAGAGGCACCACATTGAATTCTGTGTTCAGTTTTGGGCACCTCACTACAAGAAAGATGTTAAGGTACTGGAACCCATCCAGAGAAGGCCAAAGAAGCTGGCAGAGGTTCTGGAGAACAAGACTTATGAGGAGTTACTGAGGGAACTGGGGTTGTTTAATTGGGAGAAAAGGAGGCTGAGGGGAGACATTATAGCTTTCTACAACTTCCTGAAAGAAGGTTATAGCAGGATGGCGGTTGGTCTCTTCTCCCAAAGAACAAGTGATAGGATGAGAGGAAACAGCCTAAAGTTGTGCCAGGGGAAGTTTAGATTGGAGATTAGGAAAATTTTCTTCATTGAAAGGCTCGATAAACATCAGAACAGCCTGTCCAGGGAAGTGGTTGAAGTATTTAAAAGATATATAGAGGTGGTGCTGAGGGATATTGTTTAGTAATGGACTTGTCAGTGTCAGGCTAACAGTTGGGATCAATGATCTTAAAGGTCTTTTTCAACCTAAATGACTCTATGAGTCTGTCTTTCTATAATAAATATATGATATGTGATACATGAGATGATAGATCTTGTATGTAACAGGTAAGGTGTAATATATAACATACTATAGAATATATTAAAACATTCCTTTTTATTCCTCTTCATGAGTCATCTTCCAATTCCATGAAGCTTTCTCCTAAACTATTTACACCCATCCTATCTAGATGGTATTAACACAATCTGTAGGAATTATAGAAGCACTAAAGATGGTATAATGAGAGTGCATATCTTGATTTCTTTACCAGTCTGAATACATCTATAAGAATGAACCTGCTAAATGTTATGAGAGAGCTCTTTTCCTGGTGATAACAGTGAAGTATCTTCTTCTCATCTGGTCACTTCATGACTTATAATTTTCCAAATAATTTACTTTTCATTCTCCTTAGAGTTCTGGTAAAATTAATTCCCAGTCTTGCAAAGATTAATGTATCAATTTAATTTCATATATAAGAGAAATAATTAAATGTTCAGAAATTTTTGCAGTTTCTGCACCCACTTGTTGACTGAGGCAATAAGAAATGAAAATCAAAACCATATAAACAGAAGAAGGATAACTAAGAGGATGCTGAAAACAGGTGACATGAAGTAAACAGAGGCCCTAACATTTGGGGTTTTTTTCCACACCATCTTATACCATTTAAATTAATAAGAATCTTTCAGTAACCTTAAGGCAGGAAAAAGTAGCTCAAGTTCAGATTCTACAATTTATTTCTGAACTGAGTCCTTTACTCTGATGATTCCTTTAATGATTCTATCCCAAGTGTTTAACAGGAAGATAGGGAGAATTGGGCTAACATGAAGAATCAGGGCAATACAAAAAGCTGTGGATTTTGGGTTTGGTTGTTTTGTTTTATTTTTCTTAGTTATTATCAAATACAGGTGTTGCCTAGAATTGGCTTCTGTTTCTGTGAGCTAGATACAGCCTCTCCAATTAGAGGAGTTTCTGTGATTGCACAGCCTGTTAAGATTAAGATGCACAACTCCCATGAGCTGTGTAGCTGTACAGGCAGGTTTGACACAGAAATCACCTCCTTTTCAAGGATGTTATAAAATCTAAGGAATATTCTTTAAAGACTTGGAGACACTGAGATCAAAGATGCTACATAAATACAGAGGATTATTACTCTAATTAGTTTTGTAAACTAGCAAAATACCTTACTTGAAAGGTCTGAGAGAGATTTTTAATTTTATCTAGAGATGAAAATTAAAGGCTGTTTGTATTCAGGGAAAAACATTTTAAAACAAAGAGATGTGTGACTATGCAGCTATTAGTTGAGATCTTTGCTTCCATTAAATACTGACTAGAATGCAATGGGTAGGTTTTATCAAAAGAAACTGCTCAGTGGTTACTAGTCACACAATTAAAGCAATTGTCTGAATTTTTTATGAATTAGTAAAGTCCCCAAAATCATAAAACAGCAGGGATCAGAGAGATATACAGCTTAGTCTTTTCTTACTGCTCCTTCAGAAAAAAAAAAAAAAAGTTCATTGTTAGGATAAGCTGACTTATATTTTTAACATTTTCATTACTAATGACTCTACAGTTCAGGGTCAAAATATACATGAATTTAAAACAAAATCAACTGAAAACTCATGTACATTTTATACAAAAGATAGTGATTCTGCTACTACTCCACTACTTTGCAGTCTTCCATACTGTGAAAAGGGAGCTTGAAATGTGTACATGTTTTTTGCAGTAATTACTAGATATTTTAATTTTGTTTGAATTATTATATGTGCTGCTCAGTGACTGTTACATATCCATGAAGAAATATCTGCCCTATAACTCCAATCAACAACTGACAGACAAAGTCAAGGATTCACCAATACAGCAGTTCAGATATTCATCTGAAAGTATAAATACTTCTTATGGATTGCACTAAGAAAATCACCTGTGTGATACGGTAAGGAACAAATCACTCTCATCTAACAATAACATAGAAAAGCTGTTTTTATTGTGACACTATCCTTTTCTCTCACCTTTCTTATATTGATATCTTCAGCATGAAGCAGACAAAACTGTAAGGATAGCATCTATAAGGCCAGGATCAAGTGTCACTGAGGTGCTATGAATTTTAACTGATGTGTGGTTTCCATAGTGGGCTTTGTACATGTGGGGATAATAACATCAGAGGATTTTCTACTTTTCTTTCCTATTTGTTTGCATGTCAGATTTACTTCTGTGTTAGTCCACACAGTACAACTGGAAAAATAGAAAGTTACTTAACCTAAGGAGATGCCCTTGCTATTTGTCTGTAAACCTGAAAAACACCCTCTTAAAGAGGTATAGAGAGTTCCAACTTTCTCTGATTACAGGACTCATCTTTCATAGTACATTAAACTTCTTATTTAGCATTTGTATTTGCAATGACCATGGTAGATGATAGGAGAGTTTGTTCATGTATAATTTTGTTCTGAAGCAATAGGAAGACTGAAGAATACTAGAGTATTTTGTGTTTTGTGTCACTGAACAGATATGAACATGAATATGGGGATCAGAGAAAAAAAAGGTTAAATTTTAGTGATTTTTCTAATACGGCATTCTCTTTAAAAATGAACTGACAAGCAATAAAACAGTCTATTCCTCTTTTCACAGTTATATAAAAGTGGCTTCATAAGGGGTTAACTTTATCTCTCTGACACATACCTTGGACAGAGGTAGAATAGGATTTCTTCTTATAACATTCATCTTCATTTTTTTCATATCTCTCACCAAGCTAAATTTGTTTTCAAAATGGGTTTTAAAATGAGTGGTAAGATCCCATTTGTTGCCAAAAATACTGTCTTTCTGCACTTTCTTATCTTCTCTGTAGCAGTTGTACAGATAATGTTACAAAGAGCAGAATTTGGCATACAACCTTTCTTATCCTTCAGATTGATTTAATTCATTTTCCAGATTACAGTCAGTTGCACAGAGGTCTACATTCACAACATATTGACATCCATATATTCTTTCACTGGCTTTTTTCCGTGTATGAAAAATACATGTGCAAGGACATAGTTATAAGAAAATATCAGATTTAGAGTGATGTTAAGACTTTATTTACTGAAAACTAGTATATGGCATATGATGCTACAGGTTAGTTAACATATTAAGTTAACATATATAGTTAACATATAACTTATTACAATAAGAATGGTTCCTTGGAACAGTCAATGAATTTCTGTCATGAAATGTCTGGCAAAAGAATCTTGTGAGGAAACTGGACAGTAGCTATGTGTTTAGTTTAAAGAGTGTTTGGGGTGAAATTTGTATGTATCTACAAGTCTGGAGCCAATTTAGTACTTAAGTTTCTGGAGTAAGTATGACCCCAGCTGAGCATAGAGCTCTCCACAGTTAAGGGAAACCTGAATTTGCTCAGGAAAATGGAGACAGATTGTAGCAAGACTCTCCTGCAGATTGTTTCTGAAGAGTGCTGGCTAGACCAATAGCAAACCTGCTGGTAGGAATGTCAGAATGATCTCGCTTTAGATTAAGAATGTATCTTAATCTCTGCCTTGGGTGTACATAAAATTGCAGTTTCATAGCATTTTTTAAAATATAAAAAAATTAGTTTCTGCTCCAACATCCTTCATACTCATAAATGAACAGTGAGGATGTGGCTCCTGCTTAGTCTGTTACTGAGGAGTCAATTTGATTATTAGTTCATGTTCCCACTCATTGCTATAAACAGTTTTGCTATATTAATGAAATATAGGACTCTGGTATGTTTTTTGCTTTTGTCACCCTAGTACCAGTAAAAGCCATCAGTTAACCTAAATCACAGAATCACAGAATGATTGAGGTTGAAAGAGACCCCTGGAAGTCATCTGCTCCAATAGTCTAGCTCTAAAAGGGCTACCTATAGCAGTCTGCCCATGATCATGTCCAGATGGCTTTCAAATATCTCCAGTGAGAAACTCCACAACTTCTCTGGGCAACCTGTAACCAGTGCTCTGTCACCCTCACAGTATAAAAATGTTTCCTTATGTTCATATGGAACATTCTGTGTTTCAGTTTGTGCCCATTGCTTCTTGTCCTGTCACTGGTCTCCACTGAAATGAGCCTGCCTCCATCTTCTTTGCACCGTCCCTTCAGACATTTATATACATTGGTAAGACCCCCCTCTTGAGCCTTCTCTTCTCGAGGCTAAATGGTCCCAGTTTTCTCAGCCTATGCTTGTATGACTGATGCTCCAACCCCTTAATCATCTTTGTGGCTCTTCATGTTTGGACTCATTTCGGTATGTTCCATGTCTCTTTCGTACTGGGCAGCACAGAACTGCACATGGTACTCTAGGTGCGGCCTCATCAGTGCTGAGTGGAGGGGAAGGATCCTCTTTCTTAGTCTACCATCAATACTCCACCTAATGCATCCCTGGATAACATTAGTCTCCTCTGATCAAAAGGCACATTACTGGCTCATGGTCAACTTGGTGTCCACCAGGACCCTGAGGTCCTTTTCTGCAAAGCTGCTTTCCAACCGGTCCACCACAGCAAGTACTGGTGAATAGGGATATTCTGCTCCAGGAACAGGATTTTGTACTTCCCCTTTTGACCTGGATTGCTTATGCCTTATCATGCTGTTCCTTTGGAATATACCCATTCTCATGTCACTTCAAGAGAAATCCATTTTTAAACTTTATTGTTAACAAATGATTGAGATGGAAAAGTGTTGATAGATGTTTTCTTAGCAGCGACTGTTGCTGGAGTTTTGGAGATGTCTGAACACAGCACTTTACCTTAGCAGTGGCATTTATTTCCTCAATGGCCTTGCTATCTCTCTGCTCAGTTGTGTTCACTGGTATAAGAAAGAAATAATTGGTCTAAATGATGATTTCTCTTTATAAAATGAGGGAGACTTTTAGGGAGAAAATAATTTTGGGGAGTTGCTGTAGAAATGACTGATTAATGTACTAAAGTAGGACATAATCAGTCTGGATTTAATTCCACCCTTTATCATGGACTTCATGATACTTTATGGACAACTAATTAATAATTGCTCCTTACTTCCTCCAGTATAAAAATGATAAAAATTATTATTTCTTACTTTTGTCCCCTTCTTAAATTAAAGGAGATTGATTAAGACCCCAGAAAGGTACAGCACTTACCCCTTTAAAATACCTGGTGCTGGTCTCCTGTTATTCGGTATTCACAGTTATTCACACACAGTTATTCTTCAGCCATTCATACTTTCATTTTCTAATTGTTAATATGAAACTGCTTTACCGCATTGCACTTGTTTGTCCACCAAAAGTGCTTGCTTAAATCCAATGAAAATTCCTCCTACAGAGGATAAGCTGTGTAACTTTATGCCCTGATTCTGCCAATAACTCATTGTGCAACTGTCTGGATCTGAAATTAAAAACTACCCACATATATATTCTGATAAAAATAGCTCAAGCAGCAGCTACACTATTCAACATCATTAACCACATCTTCCAGTAGCAACTATCCTACATAGAATAATATACATTAGGAAGTTTTAAATATGTATTTATGAAAGATGGTAATGACTTGTGATGTTCATAGAAGCCCAGTATGAATTTATTTAAATCAGAATCTTAATGCTTTATTAGGGAAACATGTGTTTGCATTACTTCTGCAAATGCATGTGTGACCTATTAATTCTTCCCTTTATTACCATTTTTACTATTGCCATTAGTAAAACTCCCTGTACACAACCAATATGAATATAATGACTATTTCTAGAACACATAGCAGGTATTTTATAATCAGAAACATTATCATGAAGCATGGAATAAAAATGAATTAATAACAGCCAAAATATTAATATCCTTAGTATCAAATACTGTAACACCTAAATAAGTGAGTTTGTTTCTTTTTACATTTTTTTTTCAGAATACAGCTCAAAGGAAAATGGGGATCAGAGGAAAGTTTGTGCCTTCCTTCTTTTTAATCAGATATAATTGTATTTATAGTTCCAGACAGGATATCAGGAAATATGAGTTCAAAGTCAATGGTTTAAGATTTTTCTTATTCTCTGTACAAACATAAGTGCCGTCTGTCTCAAAATCTCATTCATCCTTGATAACTGTCTTACCAAGAATATAAAATTAGGCCTAGATTTGGCCAGAAAATGGCGTGAGAAAAAGATCTTAAGCATGTCTCGTGGTCTCCAAAGGAGAAATAATTTTTAAACTTTCTTAGAATTTATAGGATGAGTACTTGTCAGTGAAATCTGAGCTTTTGCTTGAGTTAAAACAATTTACAGGCTGTTCTAAATACACTTATTATCAAAATATAATACTGTGAAAATCTGGTCTTACCTGGCAAATTATTCCTTTTTATCTAAATGAACTCTATCAAATATTCAATGCCTGAATTTTAGTCATGAAGAACAAGACATACTGTGGAAAATGCTGAACAAAACACCAGAAAATCAAAGACTTAATTTTATACAAAGAGTACGTCTTCTATGGGAATATGGAACGATCTCTCAAAGCTCTTTCTTAATTTGCAGCAGTTTTGCTTATTGTTCTTCACATACCTCCTAAAATGAAGGTTTTAAAAAATATAAGCATAATTTGATGGCTGTAATAGTACTGCCAAGCTTTGTCATCCTTAGTTAGGGTCTCTGTATAAATAATGAAGCTAAGAGGCTTCTAACTCATATCCTCTCATTTACTGTTTGTAAAGGTATTCTTCTCCCCGTGTACTGTTGACTGGAGGTCTACAAGAACTAGCTTGTATGAATGTACATCTCATTATGCAAATACAGTACTGAGAGGGCTACCTTTCAGTTTCTGACACATTCAAAAAACTTATACACATTGTATTATAGTAACTGTATCAGCACTGACAATTCATAAAACTAAGTTTTGCTCCAAATAAGTTGAGGAAAAAAGGTCTATCTGACCCACTATTTTCTTTGTCTTAATTTACTTCCTGGTTACCCATGATACAACTGCTGTCATCCCTTGTATCAAATACATTTTTAAACCAGTGGTTTTGTGACCAGCAGTGTTCTCTGAAATTACTTGTATAGTCATCCACCAAAGTAATTCATATTTCTCTTACAAAGTCTTATATGGCACTTTCCTTGCCTTCAATGAAGAGAGCAGAATCTATTTTATTAACCACCCCTGTCTCAGATTTCCTTGCACTGCTCTATAGTTTCCTTCTATCTAATATTTAATATCTCCTCTTTCCTAGATAAAGTTTAAAAAAAAATTAAAGCCTTAAAAAGTCGCTTTGTGCTTTATACCTGCACGGTGCTTTGAGCAAAGGTGTTTTGTATGTGAATAGCACAGCTGGAAGCTATGAGAATAATAAAGCAACAGCAACATTAAGCAGTACATATGAAGTCAATTTTCACCAAAAATGGATCTCTTTGTCCAAGGAATAAGCATCTGGTATAAACATAAAGCAAAGTGTCATAAGGCCTGTCTCAGTAAAAGTTTAAAAGAAATTATTTGTTAAATTTCCACAATTTAAAAAAAAAAAAGGGCATTTCATTGTTTTCCAACAAAATTAACAATTTCAGACCTACTATTATTTCAATATTTTTTCATAATGTTAAAAGTCTCTCTGTGGATGCTCAACAACTTACACAGTTTCAGCCATCAGAAGTCAGCTGAACCTGACACCATCCCACACAACATGCTTCTCTCTAAAATGGAGAGGTAAGGTTTTGACAGGTAGATTGTTCAGTGAATGAAGAACCAGTTGGATGGTAAGTGGGCCTGTGTGAACCTTATGAGGTTCAACAAGGGCAAGTGCAGGGTCCTGCACCAGAGTTGGGACAATTCCCACTATCAATAGAGGCTGCAGGATGAAGGAATTGATAGCAGCTCTGCCGAGAAGGGCTTGGAGATATTGGTGGATGAGAAGCTGGAATGAGCCTGCAGTGTGCACTTACAGCCAGAAAGCCAATCCCTGTATCCTTGACTGCATCAAAAGAAATGTGGCCAGTAGATCAAGGAGGTGATTCTGGCCCTCTACTACACTCTGGTGAGACCCCACCTGAAGTACTGATTCCAGTTTTGAAGACCTCTGCACAGGAAAGATATGGACCTATTGGAGTCAGTCCAGAGGACACCAACAAAAATTATCAGAGGGATGGAGCACCTCTCCTGTGAGGAAAGGCTGAGACACTTGAGATTGTTCAGCCTGGAGAAAAAAAGGATCTGGGGAGACCTTATTGTAACTTTTCAGTACTTAAAGGGAGCTTATAAGAAAGGTGGGGACAATGTTTTTAGCAGCCACAGTTGTGATAGGGCAAGAGGTCATTGTTTTAAACTAAAAAAGGGTAGATTCCAACTAGATATAAGGAAGAAATTTTTTATGATTAGGATGCTGAAACACTGGAACTGGTTGCCCAGAGAGATGGTAGATGAGCCATTCCTGGAAACATTCAAGGAGAGGTTGGACAGAGCAACTGAGCAATCTGATCAACTTAAAGATGTCCCAGCTCATGTAGGCGGGCTTGGACCAGATGATCTTTAAAGGTCCCTTCCAACATAAACTATTCAATGATTCTATGTTCCTACAAAATAATGAACTGACTAAAAATTATGTTAATGACAGAGCAGCACTGATTTCATAGGTATTACCTTACTTTATAATCCTTTCCCAAGAATAGCATTTTCATCTTCTGATTTCTGACAGAGGTATGGACAAGGTTGCTGTACATATGTCACACACAAATGTGGACAGTAATTGTGATTATGAGAGGCATAAGAATGGCTGCATACTGGGTGTGCATCCATTTTAAGTTTAAAGGTGTTTCCAGGATATGTTAGAATTGTCACTTCATGACAAGGAGGTATTAACATTTGAAAAGCTGTGACAGTTAAATAACCTGCAGCAGATTAGTACCAGCCTGAAGAGCAATAAAATACCTGTAAATCCTGGGCATGTTTTATAGAATCCTCAAACTCTATCCAGACAGAAAAGAAGGGAAATGTGGAAGTACCATAGTTCCACTCTAGCAGTGCGGGTTGCAGTGGATGCCAGGCTTCCATAGAAAATCAGTCATGTTTGACAGGCTTCTGGTTCATAGGTAAGTTTTGGAAGTGCTGGCCTTAGTTTACAAATGAGAGGTCAATGAGAAGCTCAACATGAGCTGACAATGTACCCTGACAGCCCAGAAAGCCCCTTACATCCTGGTCTGCATCCACAGCAGTGTGGCCAGAAGGGTGAGTGGGGGGATTCTGCCTTGGCAGTGCAGCCTCCAGCTCTGGGGCCTCAGCACAGGAGACACATAGACCTATTAGAGCAGGGCCAGAGAAGGCCACAGAGATGTGTGTGAGGACCCCCTCTGCTGTGAGGACAGGCTGAGAGAGTTGGGGGTGTTCAGCCTGGAGAAGAGAAGGCTCTGGGGAGACTTAATAAATAGCCCCTTCCAGTACCTAAAAAGTAGGTACAAGTGGTGCCTACAAGAGAGGTGGGGAGGGACTCTATGAGGGAGGGGAGTGACAAGATGAAGGGTAATGGTTTTAAACTGGAAGAGGGGAGATTTAGGCAAGATCTCAGGAAGAAATTCTTTACTATGAAGGTGGTGAGACCCTGGCCCACATTGCCTAGAAACCCTGGAGGGGTACAAGGCCGGGTTGAACAGGGTTTTGAGCAACCTGGTCTACTGGAAGGTGTCCCTGCCCATGGCAGGGCATTGGACTAGATAATCTTTAAGGTTGTCCTTCCAAAACCAAACCATTCTATGTTTCTATGTTTGTAGAGATATACTATTGCATTTCTGCAGAGGCTATAGTGGGAAATGGTACTTCCTGGAAAGTGTTATGTGTAGGTGTGTGTTTTTCAAAAGGATGATACTATACGATACAGTGGAAACTCTGACTTTTCATAACACATATTGCTTTTATTAAGCTCTGAGGTAGAATTTGGGCTAACATAGAAAAAGCAGGATCAAGATATCTCAAGACTGGTTCTAGTTTTAGACAATTTTGGGATGAAGAAGAAAATTGTTGAGTTTCTTGGTTTACCATCTTTCCATGCCCAGATTGCTAGTAGTGTGTTTGCTATTCATGCTACGGTATTGCTCCTGATAGAGCTGATTCACTTTGCATAAGTACTTGAATACTAGTTGGAACAGGATCTTGACCCTCAGCCTCTCTCATGTCTAATAATTACTGGGATTCAAGATCAACCCAGGATCGCCAAATATGTAATTTAGAAAAAGTGAAATATCTTAAAGTTTTGAGAATGTGAAAGCAAATTTCTGTGATAGCTCATATTTCAGGACTGAAAACAGATTTGACATTAACTTGATGTTTTAAAATGCTTTTTCTTCTTGAAATGAAAGAATAACTTTTAAAGTTGCTTTATTATTTCATGACAAGGTATTTGAATTATATTTAAAATATTATAACATTTGAAAAATGACCTGCATTTTCAATTGTCATTTAAATTGTAATTTGTAGGAAAAATTATGCACTTTGTACTTTGAAAATCAGATCAATGATACCCAGTAGCTCAGTTAGCCATTTTAGTAGTAGAAGTAAGATCCAATTGGTGAAATTTTTTTTTTACATATTGTCTTTATATCTAAGTTATGTTATTTGAAAAGATTTCTTCTTACTTCAATTTTTATTTAGGTGAATATATAAATTTCTTCGTTGGAAATTTATTGTCACAATATTTGGGGGAGGATTGCAATATTTTACAATGGGCAGCCATGAAAATCTAGATATAAAATTAACTCATTACCTAAATGATTGCCTAGTAAATGACCCCTGAAAATGTTGAGATACCCAAAACATAACTTACTGAGGGTTCAGAGCAAGGATATGACTTTGGTTTTGTTTTTCTGTTAACTGAAATGAGATGGTTACTGCTTCAGACAACTGTTGCTATAAGGATATGGATTTCTTGAGCAGATCTGAGCAGAAAGCAGACTTTGCACACACTGTAGGAGGATTAGGAGGATAGATTCGCCTCTCCTTTGGACTTTTTTTTTTTTTTAATTTCTACATTTTTACCTTACTGGTACATTGTTATCAAATTAAAGGATACAGAAGTAATCATAATAAAAAAAAAAAAATCACAGGCCTTTCCTTGACCTTCAAGTTTGCAAATAGGAATAAATTGTTTGTTTAGGTCTATATTTCTGGTCAGCCAGGACTTATACTTTAGATAAACAGACTGGAAATTATTTAAACTGTTACTGAGGAAACAGTGAGTCAGAATCTGTTTTTAGGGTGACTTAAAGGTGTTGGTGTTAAAAATGCTAGATATCTAATTTATTCTGGGAGATGAAATGTTCAGCAGGTGTCTATTAAAATTTCTGATTTCTCTGTCATTTTCAGTTATCTTTTTTCAGGTCACTGGCACTGGAGGCATGAAGATATATTTTAACAACTTTTTCCAGTAAAATTTCCCTTTCCTAAGACTTTGCCTTTCTCAGCAGAGTTCTTCACCCCTCTTCCAATATTATTGTCTTTTGTTTTACTTTATAAAGATATACACAGGCACTTAGGTATGCCATGTGCTAGACAGTCATGATAGCTGAGTGTGAACCCATTTTTAATCAGTCATTGATTACATCTCTCCTCTCATAAAGTTACATAATCCGTTTTACCTTTCATTTTCCTCAAGGTATAAAATGGGCCTTTTTTTGTTGTTGTTGATGAAGTGCTTTGCCCAATTTAAGGTGCTGAAATAACAACAATCTTGAAAATGCAATACTGAAAATAAACATGTAGACCTGCTTTGGTTACAATGCCATTAAATGAGAGAAACGCACACTCGTCTCTGTTCTTGGCCTTGATTTTGCATTATTTAAAGTAAATTTTCTGGAACCCCCTTGTAGTAAAGGATGCTGTCGCTTGGCTAAAAGGAGGACAACAAAACAGACTACAGAATCTCACTGACAGAAAGTTAAGCATAAGGACTTAAGAAAATAAGTCCTTTCTTTTCTAGCCTCTTGCACATTTTACACTGGCAGGTGAGTATCTCAAATAAGTAGGTTCAATAGACAGTAAGTAGATGTATGGCTTTTGTGCTTATCGCTGTTTGTCATGAAGCAGCAGTGGAGCAGGCTGCTGTTGGACTATGTGCTATGATCATCAGAGCTTAAGGATTCCCGAAGTATTTCCCAGCATTACAAAATTACTCCCCCCCCCCCCCCCCCCCCCCTCCCCCCCCCCCGGCTCTGAAATTTTAAACTATCTGTGCCCTTGTCCTGATGTTTTATCTTTTTCTTGTGTGTATTACACATCTGCTTTTACCAGGGGACAACTCCCTAATAATCCTAACAGCTTCATAAAAGCACAACCTATGGTATAGTCTGGGCACTTCAAATACCTCCAGCACTTCCCTGTCATAATGTTAAGGCTGAACATACTGTTTTTGCAGGCCCTGAAACTTTTCTGAAGATCTAAAGGAAGGCCTGATCAAGGAACATCTACAAAAGTTCAAGCTGTATTTTTCAAAAGTGTGCCATAGTCTATAAATGAGAGAAGAGTGGAGTGTTAAATCATGCATCCTGTAGTGGGTAAGACACAGAGTTAAGTTAGTTGTGGCTTACAGACAGCTGATCATGATTGACTTTGCAGTAACTAGCTCAGTACAATTTTAAATTTCCAACCACACTCTTAATAGCTTTCTAAGAGTCAAATGTCTTTGTAGTTGCCTAGCTTGTTGGTCAGGCCATTCTTGATATAGTGAAAACCTGAAGTCTTGAATAGTTTCAATAAGTTTTTACTGAGGCCTTTAACTTCAAAGTAAACAAGTTTTAAAGATTAAGAGAAGTTTTTACGTCTTCTCCCTCCAAGTAAGAAATTCTGTAGGAATTTCCAATCACCAAAAACAGTTTTTATCAACTTCTTCAAAAAGATATCCATCAAAGGGCCAAGGCTTGTGCTTAGAAATCCTCAGAAGAGAGAAAAAAAAGAAAATAAAACAAAATAGGTCTGTATGAACTACATTATAGGAAAAGAAAAATCACTTTCACACTGATTTACCAGAAGTTGTCCCAATAAGATTATGAGAAATTGAAAATGAATGGATTGAAGTAATATAAACCAAATTCTTACTCTATCCTGGAGTTTTCATGATATTACAAGTGAGTATGAGCAAAGATAAGCAAGCTCTTCAAATTCAGTCCACTCCTTATTTGAACAAGTAAAAGTTCATTGAAGATATTATTTTCAAATCAACAATGATATTGCAGGACAACAACAGAACTTCCCATAGAAAGCAATTAGGAAGATTTCAAATAGATGTCTGGAGGTGGCAGAAGTCTATGCAGACACAAGAGGCTTAAGAGTTTAATGTTTATTTTCATAAAGTCATGTTCGTGCTTTAAAGACAGATGCTTGACATGAATGACATAAGTGTAAAAAGTAAATAGCATTTTGTGTAAAAGGACAAGGCCAGTGTCAGACCCCTGGGTCAGAGTTCAGAGATTTTGCTGTTGTCATTCCTTCGGAGCTGTTTTGGGAAACAGTCAGTCTTCTTACTGATCTCGAGTAGAAAAGTGCAGCAATCTGGTGCTAAAATAGACACATTCTTATAGAGATTTAACAAGCTTCACCACAGAAAGTCATGTCTTTGAATTTAAAACACTACCAGCACAGAACTGTGAACTGTAATCTGGAAAAATGGTAACCCTATAGTTCAACTTCTTTTTCAGCTTCTTTCTTCAGATATGTTTACAGCTGCAAACTTCTCTAGGAGGATAGAGCTGTCATCATAGAACATTTAGACTGTAGGTGCTTTTGATTTGCTTGTCAAGTTTTGGTAGCAAGAGGCTACAGGGGCTGGCTCCTGTGAGAAGCTGCTAGAAGCTTCTCCTATGTCCAATAGAGGCAAGGGCACCCAGCTCAAAGACAGACCCAGCACTGGTCAAGGCCAAGCCCATCAGCAACAGTGGTAGTGCATACATATTTAAGATGACATATTTAAGAAGGGGGAAAACAACCTGCTGCACATCAACCATGAGAGAGGACTGAGAGAAATAACTATGTAGAAACCAAGGTCAGTGTAGCAACCTTCGTTCCAGTTGCTTCAGGTGCCAGAGCAGAGGTGCTCCACGTGCTAGAGACTGTTGAGAGCAGCCCTGAGGACAAACATTTGGGGGTGTTAGGTGATGAGAAGTTCAACATGAACCAGAATGTGTGCTCACAGCCCAGAAAGCCAACTGTATCATTGTCTGTTTCAAAAGAAGCATGGCCATCAGGTTGAGGTGAAGACTGTGGTGAGGCAGACATCTCTGAGGCAGGCATCCCTCTGCAGCCTGTGGTAGTTAACGGTAGAGCAGATAACCACCTGCAGCCCTTGGAGAACCCACACCAGAGCAGATGTATGCCCAAAGGAGAGTGAGACCCTGTAGAGAGCCGTGTTGGAACAAGCTCCTGGCAGGATGTGTTGACTCATAGAGAGAGAAGCCTACGCTGGACCAGATTTGCTGGCAGGACTTGTGACCTCATAGGGAATCCACACTGGAGCAGTCTGTTCCTGAAGGACTCAACCCCATGGAAGGACTCATGTTGGAGAAGTTCATGGAGAACTGTTTCTTGTAGGAAGAACCTCAAACTGGAGCAGGGGAAGAGTGTGAAGAGTCCTTCCTCTGAGGAGGAAGGAGTGGCAAGGAACACTGTGTGGTGAAATGGCCACTGGCCACTCCATTCCCTGTCCCCCTGAGCCACTCAGCAGGAGAAGATAGAGAAAATCAAGAGTAAAGTTGAGGCTGGAAAGAAGGGAAGGGTGAGGGGAAGATGTTTTAAGATTTATCTTTTATTTCTAATTACTCTACTCTGGTTTTATTTAATTTGATAAACTAAATTTATTTTCCCCAAGCTGAGTCTGTTTTGCCTGTGATAGTACTTGCAGAGTGATCATTTTTTCTCTCACCTTGTCCAGCTGAGAAGAAGGATTGATAGAGTGACTTTGGGTGGCACCTGGTGCAGGGTCTCACAAGACAGGAGTAGAGGAGCAGCACCTCCCTCAACCTGATGGCCATGCTTCTTTTGAAACAGACAATGATACAGTTGGCTTTCTGGGCTGTGAGCACACATTCTGGTTCATGTTAAACTTTTCATCACCTAACATCCCCAAATGTTTCTCCTCAGGGCTGCTTTCAATCCATTATCCACTTAGTCTTGTGGAACTTCATGAGATTTGCATGGGCCCACCTCTCAAGCCTGCCCAGGTCCCTCTGAATGACATGCCTCCCCTCCAGCATGTTGACCACAGCTTGGTAATGTCTACAAAGTTCTTGAGGGTGCACTCAATCCCATTGTCCATGTCACCAAGAAAGATGTTAAACAACACCAGTCCCAGTATTGACCCCTGAGGAATGCCACTCATCACTGGTCAACATTTGCACATTGAGCTTTTGACTGCAGCTCTTTGAGTGCAACCAGCCAGTCAGCTCCTTATCCACCAAGTGGACTGTTCATCAAGTCCATGTCTCTCCAATTTAGGGACCAGGATGTCGTGCGGGACAGTTTCAAAGACTTTGCGCAAGTCCAGGTAGATGATGTCAGTTGCTATTCCCTTATCTACAAACACTGTAACTCTGTTGTAGAAGGCCATCAAATTTGTCAGACACAATCTGCATTTGCTGAAGCCATTTTGGCTATCACTGATCACCTTGTTATTTTCCATGTGCCTTAGCAAAGTTTCCAGGAGGACCTGCTCCATGAAGTGAGACCAACTGGTCTGTACTTCTCTGGATCTTCCATACAGTCCTTAATCTTACAGTCCAGGAGTCTGCCACCCTGCACCTGTACATGGCTGGGCTTCTTGATAGCATTAAAAATAATTATAAAAGCAACTATAAAAGCAATAACAACAGCATTTGGTATGGTTAAAAACTTGTTATGACCTTATTCAAGTCTTCTAATAACAAAGAAAAGGTTTTTTTCCTTTTGACTTTTGCCAGGAAAAGTTGACCTGAATTTTTATTCCTCCTCAATTTTTGTATCTTACATAATCTAAAAGCTAATAACTAGAGAACATAATGAAACTATAATGCTTCTGTAGCAGAAATTTGAACAGTTATAGGATAAAATAATTTGCTTGGGCAACTTTTTTTTCCCATACTTTTTTAATAATCATTTTCTCTTTACTCCAGTGTTTATCTGTGAAAATATATAATTCCAGATAAAGTAGAAGTTAAAACTGGAAAGTATTGTCTTGTAATCAGCAAAGGAAATGTTAGACCCCTTTTCAAAAATGAGAAAGGAAGAACACAGATGAAGCAATTTGTGTGAAATTATCCCCAGGTTACCCTTAAAGACATATGCTGCTGTCAAATATTGTAAATAATAATGCTTAATACACTTATGATAACTGGTGGCTGCAGCCAGTGCTAGTCAGGAAAATTATACTGTATTTATGAAATGATGTTACCATAGTGTCAAAGTTCCACAAGAAACATGTCAACAGGATTATTTTTTGTTATTCCTTAGAGGAAGACAGTTAAAAATTTGTAAGTTTTGACAAAGAAGTAAAAAAGTATCTCTTGGAAATGCCATTGGGTACAAGAGTACATGTGACCTCTTTCCTAATATCACATCACTGACCAAGTTTTTTCAATGCTTGCAGTTTGGGAAAAATAATAAGAGGAATTGCCATTTTTCATTGTTATTTAACAGAAAAAGAATGTCTTTACTATTTCTGTGTGGCTAGGCTTGCACGAGACTTTTATATACACTATTTTATAGTAGGCATGTTTTCCTTTGTAATGTCTACATGACATCATGATTTCATATGACACCTTCCTTGAACCCAAAGAAGTAGAGCTCTGAAGAGTTTCATGCGACACAGGTGCCATGAGTTGAATACAGTTGCTGTGGAGTCTCTGAAATGCCACAGAGAACTCTTCCTGCAATAATTCAACCACCCTCTGACTGTTGAATCAAAAAGAAAAATATATATAATCTTCCACAGCAATCAGATAATGGATGCTGGAGTGAATACACAGCTGTTGTTTTCTGTTGATTTAAGTATTTCAGCAAGCACTTCAACTTGTGAAAGCTTTGCAGAAAAAAAAATAGGTTTATTTCTTGGCTGTGCAAATTTAGACAAAATATTTTAATTAGCTGCACTGTCATATTTTTAAAAATTAGAGACATTAATAGTTTTATGGAACTGCCAGCCACCAATCTTTGAATCAGAACCATACCTGAAATCAGTATTCAGTAATAGTTTTTTATTTGCTTCTCAATAAGAACATGAATTAGTTGTCTGATCACCCCCCCAAAAAGTAGTTCCAGCAACTTCTCAATAATACAATGAATGTTAATTATGTTCATTTTTACTGACAGGAACACTCACCTAAGACTGGAAGACATTATTCTGAGTTGCTACAGAGCAACTTCATACTACACCAAGATGCTTTGATAAAAATACAACCCAAAAATATTTAACGGAGGGGAGAAAATAAAGATGTTTCTTTAAGAAGAACCTTCTCTATAACTCAATTTTGTACAGAACAATGAAAGAAAAACTTAGCATCTCAGCAAAATCATAATTTGATTAATTTATGAGTGACCCCGTATTAATTTTAAAAAATATACAAAGATTTACACAATATTGTGGTTCAAATAACATGATAAAATAATTTGCTTTGCATCTTCAAACCTGAGGGCTGTACTACATTTTTATTACATAGAAAAATGATAGTAAAAACCCCCTACAGCTCAGAATTTTGCATGTCAAAGGAACACAAAAATGTTGATTAGCCCCTTTGTGAACTTTAATGACTGAAGTAATAGGTATATATTGCAGTGATAAACACTAAAGAAAAAAGATGAATGGTCTGAATTATTTTCACTATAAAAATAATTCTCTAATAGACAGCATCAATGACATACTGAAGATCAGATTGATAAATCTCCTACCAAGGAGGAGACATTTTTCAAACATGAATGCTGATGTAGAGGTGAAGACAAAAGATTTATTTTTAAAGCAGAGGACATCAGTGCTGTGATAATTGTATAAGGCATCTTATTGTGCAGTCTGAAGTCAGATACAGTCTGACCTTGGTTAGGTCTTTGTTTTCTAAAATCGATCTCAGTCTCAGCAATCCAGTCCATCCATTTTTCAGATCTCCCTTATACTTTCATCCATTGCTAGCCATTCTTTCATACTAACCTGCTGGCCATTCTTTCAAGCTAACCTGCTTGTTAGGATGCTTTAGTGGGATGAAGGTTGAATCCTGTTAAGGTGAATAGAATTTAAGACTTAGATTGTCACTACCCGTGGTTGAATATGCACAGCTCCATAGCAGTCTTTTTGCAGTATGGTATTCACAGTCTAACCAGAAAGAGCTAGCTGGCTGGATTTGGAGTCACTAGTGATGTGGAGATGTCTAACAGATCTCGTCCTTATACTCTTACAAAAGTTTAAAAGACTAGATGAGCCTCTTTGGAGGTTTTGATTATGAAAGAAGCTTATCAAATTAAATCCAGACAGATGGATTTCACAGTCCCCAAAACAGAAGCCTCATTTTACTTACATTGTATTTAGCCAAGTTTGAGTCCAACTTATGCCTCTATTTAAAAGTGTGTATGGCAATATCAGCAAATAAATTTTTGAAATGGAATTACCTGAGCAGTCCTGGATGCTATTGTGACAAGTGCCATAGAAAAATCACAGATGTATCCAGTTGTTATCAATACAGCAAATACCTACCCATATGCCACACTTTTGTTAACCTAAGACTGAAGAATAGACTCTTTGGATCATATTTCCCTGGTTCTGGATCTTACAACATGCAGTCTAATAAGCTACTGATGAGTTAATGTACCAATATATAAAACCGAAGCAAACTATACTTTTAAAGAATAGATAAATATCTCACAGGTTTTATAATAGTGAGCCCCGTGTATTTATTCTTGACTTAACTGACAAAGTTTCAGAGTAACCTTTCACAAAAAAGGACTTTGAAGCCTGTAAATTGTTGTGTCCGTGAGCACAGCAGTGAAAAGGGCTTTGGAACAGTTTGTGGCGGTTTTCAGTTTCCAGTCAGGGAGAGTTTGATCTCCCTTTGAAGTGGTATCTGATGAAAACTAACAGTTATTAGTAACACTGCATATTTTGGATGCGGATTTTCATTCTGGAGAATCTGTTCCAACTTAGTAGCATGAGCTAAGTCAGTAACGAATGAGTAACAAATGCCCACACTAACCACTGTTAAGCGTGCATATCCTTCAATGTAGGTTCTGCTCAGAACATGTATCTTTATACATTGTCAAAATCATACTAAACACAGCCTACTGATAAGATAATTTACACCCTTCTTTTTTTTACTCCTGTTTACTTATTCGAGAGTAAATGAAAGAATAATATAACTTCCTGTATTGCCCATAAACTATCAAAATTTACTTGATCTTGCTGAGCTAACAAATAGTCTCTGTTTATGTATCTCTTCACAAGAGTATGGTATCTTAGTATGTCAAGGCACAAGGATCTGTATGACCAATGCTCTTGAAAGAGAAGGATTAACAAAGCACTGTGGTGTGATTGAATGTCTGTATTGCAGTACCTTTGTTTTTAATAAAATAAATCAGTCATATACTTTATATCAATTATGATTCATAAATACCTGATTATTATAGGAACTCTGAGCATAGCTTTGGCTCTGCTGGCCTAGCAGATGACCTGATTCTAATAACAACAAATAGGTATTTTATTTCAAAATGCAGATATTTTTCCTGAGCTGTTTTAACTGATTCTCATTCATGAAATCAGAAATCCTCTGGCATGGGAAAAATATTTTTATTGTTACTATGTGTACAGCTTAGCACAGTCAGGTCTGATATCCCTATTTGACACTGTTAAGAAGTAGCACATTACAAAACAAGGAGGGATATGTTTTAAAAGTTCTGAAACGTACATCTGTTGTCAAGGAATCTGCAGGACACCTTGTGAATTATATTGGTTACAAATTTTTTTGCAAACTTTATGCAACCACAGGCTTTTCATTAATCACAACGTAACCAAATCTGAATGTGCTTCTACTTCTGCCATCCATGTAAAACATTCAACTAAGCAACCAATATTTATTCAGTTATAACAAGACTTATCATACTGATCTATGGTGATCTACGGTTTTTACTTCACATAATTGTGCTCATTAACCTTAGTAAAGACAGTTGCTATACTTCATCCCAAATGATATTATCGTTTGTGGTTCTCTGCTAACATGGAAATTCAGACAGCAGCTATCTTAAGAAACACTGAAATTCATAGATTCATTGAGCTAGTTTGAGATAGCACTGTATTGTCAACTAATTCAGCTAATGGGGTCTCCAAGATCTGTGAAGATAGGGTTTATGCCCTCAGTAATGTAATTTATATGAAAATTAGAGTACTCCAAGGGAAATGATTTAACCTTTCAAGATCATATCAAGATATCCATCTTCTGAAATGCATTTAATCATGGCAAAGCTTACCGTGAATAACATATTTTTATTTCTGTTTAAGCAAAAGAAGCTGAAACCAAATGGTTTTCTGCAATTACAGGGATTCCAGTGCTACTATAGTGTGACACTACAGGGAAATGCAAATGTACGAAAGGGCTCATTTCAAAGAATTCAGTCTGATTAATAAACATGCAGTGTTTTATACAGCAGCATAATGTGTGTTTCTTTCTTTGAATAACTGATAGCTGGATTATGGAAATTGCCTCAAAGAAAAGGAAGTTATTACAACATTTTCCAACTTGGCATGATGAGGCCAGATTGTTTTCATTCAGAGCTCCTGGAGCTACTCTTTTGGTGAGGCTGAGAGGGGACGGGGCAGATTTTGCTCCCTTTCTTCCCTGCACAGCAGAGAATGGAAATGTACTTTCTGAAGCTCTGTGTATCTTTTGTATCTTTTTATATGTTGATCTGAGAAAATGACTACTGGTTTTGTTTTGACAGCAGCACTACATGTCTGAAAGTTGTCATAAAATTTCTTCAGATTCATCACAGGCTTGGTAGAAAGACCATACTTGCTTGTCTGCATCTGCTTTGACTTCAACACGTGGATATATAGGACAGTTTCTCAAAGTTTCTCATTAAATGAAATATGCATCTAATGAGGTCATTAACCATTTTTTTCACACATAGTTTTGAATGGCTGCTACTATAGACAGGGCACCTGAACACAAAATAAGTAGATTTGCACTATGGGCTTTGTAAAAGATGTAACTAGTTATAAGAATATTGGTATTTTTTATGATGTTTGTTACATACCATCTGCTGTTTTGTTTTTACCATCAGAAAAATAAAAATAAAAATGAGGAAAATTAGCTCTTTTTGGGGCAAAGATATTTTTTTCAGTGATCAAATTGTACAGTACATTATAAAGCCCAATATCCTCACAGAAAATTACAGTGCATATAAATGAATAAGATCCACCTATAAAAAAAAGAAAAAGAAAATTTAATATTTAAAGAGTTGAAAATCAGATTTGCAGCAAATAATGTTTTAAAGCACATACGGCAGGTGAAACCAGTACACATTTTTTGAAACTATTTACATAAGTCAGATGTAATTATGATTAAACAAATGTCATTCTTGGATGCGAACTTCTCTGAAGACCTAAGAGTGCTCAAACAGTATGCAGTTTGTACAGTATGCGATGTAAATTTTCTTCTTTTTTTTTTTTAAACAACTGATCAAAATTATAACCTGGACTACACAGGGTTTTTTTTCCTTGCTTCACCACTGCACCTCTTGCAGTCTTATTGAAGAGGACTGATCTGGTGAATGAAGACACACATAGCAGAAGGGTTAGAAAACTGCTGGTAGAACTACCAACAACAATACTTTTTTCCAAAAACAATTTCTGCTGTTTGTTTCAGCAGCTGCAGCCCAAAATCCATCTTGCTTACAAAGCAGCTGTGTGTGAAAGTGAAGATACCACCCACATATTAAACAATAAGGGACAATATTCTGCACTGTTATTGCTCATTATCCCCATTGGCTAATGGCTGAATTTGACATATTTAAACTATAGTAATTTTTTTAATGGTTTATTCTATCTTTTCTGAGCTTTCTGTCTCTTGCCCATAGCTTTTATAGCTGAGACAGACAAGTATTTTCTGTGTGAATAGGTAAAATTCTTTCAACAGAAGGAACAGGAGATGCTTTCAGCCTGCCTCAAACCACAGGCTTCTGGTACAATGGAAGGATTACCTGCTAACTCAAGTCAGAAATGGTAAGATGGTCACACTGAATAATCATAGCAGCGCTTCTTGATCTTTAAAAAAAAGAAAAAAAATTGCAAAAATATGGCCACAATGAACCATCAGTAACTGCTAGAGTCTAGGAATTTTATCAAATTATCAATAAAAGAAAAGTTAGTGTTGGCTTCCAACTTTTACTGCTGAAATACTCTCTCATTTCTGTCCTCTGTTTTCTAGCCATTTTAGTAAAGGGGAGGGAAATAGGAAACCCAAGGTCAGATATTTTTCTCTCAGTTGGACTTTGATTTGCAGAAAGGCATGCATAATTCAAGCATCTTTGATAACTCCAAGAATGCAAATGCTTTGAGGAGATACTCTTATATTTTTAAAAGTCTTAAAAATCAGAGAATGTAGAAGATAAAAATAGTGTCCAAGTCACTGGTCTGGCCACACTGAAGCTGTTCCTGTCAGTTATCTTCTACAGGACATGCCAGTGGTGCTCGCATTAAAACTAGTAGGATTCAGTTTGAGTTATCCTTCAGGGATATATAACCTGATATATCAGGCTGAACTGACCTGTGTGAATTTCTGCATTTCATTGATATACTTTTATCAGTAGACCCACACACTTTGTGTTGTTTTCAGTCTGCAAACACAGATCAGCATCAAAACACTAATTTCAGCATTTTATACTCAATTTTTTCCTACAATTTCTTGGTGAATAAAACTCAGTAGGACCTCTGCTTACTCCAGAGCCATAGAAAATAATGGTAAAGGGACAGGAGAACACTTACTGACTGATCTAAAGAACACTGAAATCGACAGGACATTTCCATTAACTACTGTAAGCATTCAAGGCTCTCCATACCATTTTTTTTTCTGACTGCTGAGAATAAAATGAAAGAAGTTTGTACATTTTTGGAATCAAAGTTCTAAAAGAGCATTAAGTGTTCTGATGAATTATGTACAACAACTACTTACACAGCTGCTGCGAAGCTCTTTCTGAGAATTATTTGTCTGTAAAATCTCTTGGAGTTTGAGAGCCTGAACCCAGAATGTCATTATTTTTAGTGTCAGCTTTGAACTTAGATGCACAATCTATAAAATTATTGTAAGGAATTCTTAATGTACTTTAAAATAGAGACTGACTAATTCTTACTTACTTTTTCTAATGGCTATTTTCCTAAATACTTGTAACATATGAAGAAAATCTATCTATCAACAACACACAAAATTATGCATCAGTTACTTTGGTCACTGTTCAGCTGTCAAGATAATTTTTAAAGGGTTGTCATTTAGAAAGCCACACAAACAAAAATTTAATTATGCTGCAAACTGTTTGAACCTGCAGTCCTAATTTACTTGGTGTAGATGGGAGAAGAAGGTGAAAAGGAAATGGAAAAGACTGCACAAAAAAGTAGATAAAATGGTATCACTAGTGACTATTACAGTTCAAAGGTGAGTTTACAGCATTAAGATCTCCTAGTTTTTCTTAAAATTCTTCATATGGCTTGTGCCACTATTATGTATCTATTATTATTGCAATGTAAAGAATTTAACAGGACAGAAAAAAAGAACCTAAACCACAAGTATAACATGACGGAATTCATGTTGCATAAGTCTTAAATACAGTAATTGAACATGCACACCATATTCTCAAAAGAAGTAGTAAATTATATCACATTTCTTTTTTATTAGAAAATAAAAGTAAACCAAGAAACATTATTTTAGATACGGCTAACCACAGCAAAGATTTGGGCAAAAAAGTATCTGAAGGAGGCTTACAAGAAAGCTGAAGAGGGACTTTTTTCAAGGGCATGTAGTGATAGTACAGGAGGTAATGGCTTCAAACCATGAGGGGACAGATTTAGATTAGATATCAGGAAGAAATTTTTCACTGTGAGGGTGGTGAGACACTGGAAGCAGATGCTCCATCTCTGGAGGTGTTCAAGACCAGGATGGAATGGGGCTTTGAGCAACCTGCTCTAGAGGGAGGTTCCTATCCATGGCAGGGGGGTTTGGAACTAGATGATCTTTAAGGTCCCTCCCAACCTGAACCATGCTATGATCTACCTGTGACTATGCAACAACTCTGTAAGGCTAGGGCTTTACTAATGACTTCTACAGTACCTGGGGACATTCTTAGGACTTATAGTCTATATTATTAATTTCTTAGAATCACAGCAATGCAAATGCAGACCGCAACTCAGGTGTGGTTGGGGAATCACCATGGCCCAGAAAACCTTCTATGCAGGTAGAAAAGTTAACCTCCTTATTTTGGAGTCTGAAACTTTATATATGATTTCTATCTGGCCCATGACAATTGATTTCAGTGCCAGAAAACAGTCCCAGGTATGTTTAACAGACTTAGCCTGCAGTCCACCCAAAGGCAGTTTTGTTGTTGAACTTGGTCATACAGTGGACCAAAATTCCTTATGGTACAATTTCATTGACTTAAAAATATTTAAGTGGTAAAGTATTTGGCCCTGCAAATACATTTCAGAGATGTAACTTTCACTGATAAAATCAAGATAAATGTGTTTTCCTGAACTTTCTGAATTTCTTACCACACTTTATCACCAACAATATACTTTCTTAATTGCACAAGGAAAAAAAAAATAAAAGAGACCTAGGAAGTTGGATATAGTAATGTTTTTTTGCCTTAAAATGTTTGATTCGGTCATCTAGAGTAAAAGTTGTGTTTAGAATAAAAGATGGTGATCTCATTGCAACAAATGCTGAATTTCTGATTATTATTTTTTTATTCCCAGAAGGACTCATGCTAAACGGACAAGTTACAGATGTGTGCATTTTAGAGCAGTTGTCCTAAGTCTTCAACTAATTCTTTTGCTTAAAAGTTTACCCCTTTGGGAAAAGGCACTAGTTCAGCATTAAATTCTCCAAAAAAAGGCAACATGGAGCAGTAACTTTTGACTCTGTCTCTTTTTCTATGTGTTCATTTTTGCATAATGTCCTTTGTGTGAACATTTTCTAAAGTAAACTGAGAAAAATAGCAACTATTAGAGTTAAGGCATTGACAGGGAGGTGAAATTACTTAAGCAAATGGAATGCTTATATAAACTTGTAGTTACATATAAAAAATTCAAACAATGCAATTAATGTATATTAAGAGATGCTGTTCAGTTTAGGCTTTTTGTTAACATTGTGCTTTTCTGCTAGATACTCTCTGCCTATACTTTTAGTTTCTATTACCTTTATAACATCATTTAAGAGGATACTAAATATGTCCTCTTTTCTGAAACATGATGAACTACAAAATAGTGCTATCAGTGGTCAAAGATATCAAATTATTTCTCGCTGTTACTGATTTTTGCTTTTTTGCATTACTGTCTACTATTTAAGAACTATAATCTTCATAATTCACAGTAGTTGTGTAATGCAAAGCACACATGTGATTGTTTATGGCTTTATTAAAATTGTGGAGAATATTGCATTGTATTCAGGCCTTTCTAGGTAAAATTTCTATATAGTTATTCTAATATTGGGGAATGAGTTTTGGTTTACTAAACAGAAATCTCTAATGAGTAGTATGATGGTTATTAGAAACTCCAATTATTTAAAATAGCAATTTGTTTATAATAGGATTAATAACTTTATCCATTCAAGAGCTATGAAATCAAGCCTAAGCATTAGATTTCTCTACGGTAAAGGAGATGGTAGTATGTAAAGAGTTAAATGAACATGACCAGTGATTTGTTTAACCTCCACAAGGATTAGATGAAACTAGCACCAGCTTTTCTCTGTAAATATTATTCCTGTAAATAATGAGAAATACCATAAGATCGATGTAATTGGAAGAGTAACATTATTTTGTTGAGGTAAGAAAGAAAAGTTGCCGACCTTCACAGAGTTAATTAGAAGTAAAAGTCCTTGTGCAGTACCTCTATTTATTTCCAAGCATGACATATACAACATATGCATTTGTGCTTACATACACTGACACATGTAGTGAACAAAATATGGTATGAAAAAGCTCTGAATATCTGAACCTTGATGGTAAGCAGTATTGTGACAACAATTAATACTAATCAATATATTCTTGACACAATATTGGGCAATGTGAAGACACATAAAATGTGTTAGCTATTTCATTATTCAAAAGAGCAATACTACATACTTTTTTTTTCTTAATCTGCATTTAATTCTTCATTTGTATGCCAAAAGACAGCAATATCAGCTTCATACAAATAACTGTAGACATTATTTTTCTTCAGCACTGCTCTGTTTTACTAAAGGTTGTCATAGATCATGTGCTGTGGGAGTCTGCTATACATTCCCAACTAAAGCAGTGAGGTGGATGAAGCCTTCTATAAGCAACTGGGAGAAATATCGCAGTGGCTTGCCATTGTTCTTGTGGGGCACTTTAACCTCCCAGATATCTACTGGGAATACAACACGGCAGACAGGGAACAACACAGGAGTTTCCTGGAATGTGTGGAGGATAACTTCCTCATGCAGCTGATAAGTGAGCTGACCAGGGAAAGTGCCCTCCTGGACCTGTTCCTTGCGAACAGGGAAGACTTCGTGGGGGAAGTAAAGGTTGGAGGCTGTCTAGGGCATAGAGATCATGAGACGATTGAATTCTTGATCCTTGGAGAAACAAGGAGAGGGGTTACCAAAACTGCCACCTTAGACTTCTGGAGGGCAAATCTTAATCTGTTCAGAAGACTGCTAGACAAAATCCCTTGGGAGGACACACTTTAGGATACAGGAGGCCAGGAAGGATGGACATACTTCAAGAAAGAAGTCTTAAAGGTACAGGAGCAGGCTGTTCCCATGTGCCGAAAAACAAGTAGGCGGGGTAGGAGGCCAGCCTGGCTAAATAGGGATCTCTTGCTAGATCTCAAAACCAAAAAGAGAGTCTACAACCTTTGGAAGAAGGGGCAGACCTCTCATGAAGACTATGAAGATGTAGCGAAGCTATGCAGAGGGAAAATTAGGAGAGCTAAAGCACAGCTAGAACTCAACCTAGCTACAGCTATTAAGGATAATAAAAAATGTTTCTACAAATTCATTAACAACAAAAGGAGGATTAAGGAAAATCTCCCTCCTTTATTGGATACAGAGGGAAACATAGTCATGAAGGATGAGGAAAAGGCTGAGGTGCTCAATGCCTACTTTGCGTTGCTCTTTAGCAGTGGAACTAGCTGTTCCCTGGACATCCAGCCTCATGAGCTATGAGACAGGGAGGGGAAGCAGAATGAGGGCATCACAATGAAAATGAACAGATTCTGTGATTCTATGATTCTCATTAGCTTAATAATGGCAAGTTGCTATTTATGTCTCTTATTTCACTTGTCAAACCTCTGTCCTCTTAATATACGGGAATTGTATATGAATGGTTACCATTCCGTTGTAAATATAGTCAACTCAAATAAAGCATTTGACACCTTAAACTAAACATTATGTTCTCTTCTTCTTCCTCTAAGGCAGAGTTACTCAGAAGTAGTAGTGGTTGTCAGAATCTTTTACAATACTTCTGAAAGCACTGTGTGTAGTGATGGATAACAGTACAGATAACTCAGCCTGGCTGTTGCAAGAAAATGTCCTTACCCAATTTATTTTCATCTTTTTCATGCACACCATGTCAGAAAAAACACTGTGAACCATTTCAGATTCATTATTGAGGCCAAATAAGTTCCAAAAACACCTATCAAAGTCCTAAACAACTGTAGTTTGCTGATTTTACTGCTCTTCCAGAGGTCAGCTTTAAACTGTGCACTTTCAAATATGTAACAGAAATGCAATGAAGTGGAGGCATAAGGCCAGTGTACTTTGGACAGAATTGTTGTAATAAATGGTTATCATAGCCCATAGTTCCATCCGAACAACAAATAGTTCATGAACCACTCTACTTTTCCTGTTCTCATACAGTAGAATATTATTACGTCAATCTTTTTTGGTAGTTTTTTTTTTTTTTTTTAAATACAGTGTTTGTCATACTGAACTGTCTACATATTTATTGAGATGAAAAAAAATCCTGGGAAGTATTGGAATCAAAGCAAATTTCCAGTCTATATTTGTCTGTGTTGAAATGAAGTACATCACCTTCTCCACGGAGGGGATCCTATCAGTTTTTTCTAATGGAGGTATATTCTACAGAAAGAGTTTTTCAAGGTAAACAATATCTACTGCCCTCTTCTCATCTATCCAACCAGTCATGACATCATAGAAAGCTATCAGGTTAATCTGACATGACTTCCCCTTGGTAAATCCATGTTGACTACTCCAGAGAGCTTTCTTTTCCTCCATATGCTCTGAGATGACACTCAAGATGAGGTTTTCCGGGATGGAGGTGAGGCTGACCAGTCTGTAGTTTCCTGGGTCCTCCTTCTTGCCCTTTTTGAAGACAGGCATGACATCAGCCTTTCTCCAGTCCTCAGGCACATCGCCTTTCTCCAGAACCTCTCAAAGATGATGCAGAATGGCCCTGCAATGACTCCTGCCAGCTCCCTCAGCACTCTCGTGTGTATCCCATCCAGACCCATGGACTTGTGGATGTCCAGCCTTCTTAACTGATCTCTAACTTGGTCCTCCTCTATCAGAGTGGGAGGTGGACCCGGAGTAACGATGTAACCTCAATATGAGGTTGATCGTTCTCCCCTTAGTCAAGTTTTCACAGAGTTTATATAGACAGACAAGCAGAGCACACCGTAGCGACAGCTATATGATTGGCTTACAATTTCTGGTCACATGAATAGAGCACTCACACAATTGGTGTAAAGTTCCTGTACAAGCGCAGAGGAGTTTTCCCATCTCCCGAGCACAGTTCCGCTTATCTTGCTTACTCCTTACTCCCTTCCTCATATCTTACCCGTCAAGGACATCTCTGGGCCTTTATCCAAGTCAAAGATTGGGTTGCTCGTTGCAAGCAAATCATGCCCCTTTTCACTCAGCCATTCCTCCTCAATTTCCCTTTCTTGTTTTTGAGCAATCCAGGCTTGGTTTAATACTTTTAACATAGCTCTCTTGATACAACTAAGCACTAAGCATAAGCACAGACCTATGATCACAAAGGTTTTCATAATGCGCAAACCTTCATCAAATAAACTTATTAACCATTGTGTCATATTTCCAAACCTGGTCAGCCTAACAGGTCTAATTCTTGGGGGTTCCAAGGCAGCGTAACATTCAAACCATTAATAATCATAACACTACAATTACTGACACTCAGAGACTTATTACAGTTTTGCACACTATATCTGCTAAATTCTTCTATCTTAAAACTAGGTATTCCTATCAAGCATGTTCGAAAATGCACTGTAGCAGAGGCAAGTGATAGACAAAAAGCTTGTTGTCCTGTCTTGTTCGCCCAGGTAACCCACATGTTTTCCTGGGGTTCAATCTTGTGGAAGGTCATTACCACTGGGATCAATATCCCTAGGGTCAGGATCTTGAACGCTTGGTTGTCAGGCAGATCATTTTGAGTCAGAGCAGGTTTTACGGCTCAACTGGGCACCCACACTGGATCGTGATCTTGAGTAGTGGGAGTGTAGTTGCATTATTAAATTTAAGGTTTTGGTGGTGAATGAATCACCACTGGTAGCTCTTCACGATCGCCCATGAGACAAAGGAAGTTTAATGTAAAGAGTACACGATGTAGCCTCAATTGGGCATCTACCTCTAGTTCCTTTTGTTTCCCTAAATAATCTTTCAATACCTGATGAGTGCATTCCACTAATCCTTATCCAGCAGGTGAATGTGGAAATCCTGTTGATGGGGATTGATTCCCCATCGTAACAAGAAGGACCTAAATTTCTGATGGTTTTGGTTGTACACTTTGAAATATCCATTCTAAGACCCTTAACACATTCTTACATTTTTCAGGGGCATTATCAGAAGGAGAAGGAGAAGCAGTTTCCCCTTTCTTGTT
>BJBW01004960.1:6606-22617 GCA_004320125.1 Scolopax mira
GACATGGACCTGTTGGAATGGGTCCAGAGGAGGGCGATGAAAAGGCCTGGAGCTTCTCTGTATGGAGATGGAGCATCTCTGCTTATGAGGACAGGCTGAGAGAGGGGTTGTTCAGCGCAGAGAAGAGAAGGCTCTGGGGTGACCTTAGAGCCCCTTCTAGTACCTAAAGGGGGCTACAGGAGAGATGGGGAGGGACTCTTGATCAGGGAGTAGAGCCATAGGATGAGGGGTAACAGTTTTAAACTGAAAGAGGGGAGATTTCGAATAGGTATCAGGAGGAAATTCTTTCCTTTGAGGGTCATGAGACACTGGAACAGGTTGCCCAGAGAAGCTGTGGCTGCCCCATCCCTGGAGGTGTTCAAGGCCAGGCTGGATGGGGCTTTGAGCAACCTGGTCTAGTGGGAGGTGTCCCTGGCCACAGCAGCGGGGCTGGAACGCCATGATCTTTAAGGTCTCTTCCAACCCAAACCATTCTGTCATTCTATAAATGCTTCCGTAGTATCAATTGACTTCACAGCTTCTCCCCCCAAAAACCACTTTAACAACCTAAACCAAGAGCTAAACTAAAAGATACAGTTTGCGTAAATGGCAAAACTTTCAAGATGACAGTGAAGGTGTACAACAGCGTATATACATCCTCGATTCAGAATTTAAAATACATTACTGTTTCACGTGCAGGATGTGAAATTACAAGCTTCTAGCGACAAAGAGATATTGTATCTCTCTCACAGAAACAGCAAACCAGGAACAAGCAGCCCCACAGTGATGCATCTTACACGCTACCTGTAACGTCTGCGTTCTTAAAGATAACGCCATCGTCCCAGTAAAATTATTGCAATACTTGTACTCTGATGACCTTCCTAGCTTCTTAAAAGATTTTGCAACAATTTCCAGCTCTAGACACAAACAGGGAGTTTCAAAACATTTCCTCTGCAGAAACAAAAAATGTCATAGAGACCATGCGTGATGTAGCTCAGTGGCATGGCTTGAAAGCTGTCCTGCTCTTTACCACAGGCAAACCACACAATGTGGAGGAATGAAAACTGGTAAAGGCAGCTGCAGACCCCCCCAAGGTTGACACTGAAGGTAATGCTCCCAGTAGCGGCCCCCTCCTTAATCACACACCTTCGCTTGCCGTGGCTGTCTTAGCTTTCCACCAGCGAGGCTCCCCTGAACCAGCCCATTCTGGGGTGGCTCTACCAGCTCTGGACAAGCTTGGTTCTATCTTGACATTGGCTTAAGATGGCTAGAAAATTATGGCCTCAAGCCACAGACCCACAAACACTTCTAAGATGGCAGAAACCAGCTCTGGCACCACAAAAAGTGCGAGGTAGTATTGCTACCTGCTGCTTTTCTCCACCCTGTTGTATTTTCTCCCTCAAGTCAGAAGTAAACTCAATCAAAGGATCTCCAGGCACGCATCCAATGCCCTCAGGCTGTATTTAAGTACTAGAAATTGGCCTTCATTCCACTATTACAGGGCAGGTCTTTGGACTTAATCGCTACTGCTGTCTTTTAATCTCAATTTTATAACTTGAAGCAACATACTATTTCTACTACTGAAGTAGTCCTTTCTAATGGAGAGCCCAAGGTTTGAAGGGCAGCTTTAGACCCCAGAGGAGTCGCAGAAATCACAACACGCACAGACTTCCAGAACACTGTGTACTCTGCTCCTACACAGCTGGACAGAAGTGTGCCACCCCAGGCTCCCCGCTGTCTAACCTGAAATATTAAAGCAACATAAGAGAAAGCAACATCCAAACACCAGTCTCCTGCCTTTTTCAAATTATCCAAGTTAGTCCCCAAACCATCCTACCATGAAAACAATACTGGATATTTGCAACCTCAGAATGGTCCACTTACAGATAAAATTTTAAAATTCAATAAATGCATACATCCTTCCAAATAAGCAGAGTTCACTCCTTATATCAGTTAAATTTATGTAACATAAAATTAGCATGTATCAGGAAAGCAACAGAGTCTTTCCTACCCTACATGAATTCCTGCATATACCATTTGAGTATTATGTCAAAGCCTAGAGATAGTAAATTAAAGCCCTGAGATTACATTAGGGGTACCAAGCACAAAAATCACTATTTTCTATAACAATCAAACAAAACTCTGGAAGTTCTTATGTATCAATTGTGAGGTTGCGAGCTAATTAGCTCACAATCAAAAAAAAAAACCCACAGGATTTTAAGGCAAAAAAGCATTTTTAACTCCAATATAATGTTTTCTTCCTCAAAGATACTTACTACAGTCTTATTTATTCTGAAATAGATTATCAATAATTCACTATTTTTGCATAAGTTTTTAAACATTTTCCAACCCCAGCAGATTGGGCAAGGGAAAGAAGAAAACAATGCTTCAGCAGAAAAATAAAATCTTGGGTCTTATCCTTGCCAGCAAGGTACCACTTGATGCAATTAAGAACTTGGTCCTGAAGCAGTCTGCTGCGACAGCAATATTTTTAGCCCCTGAGGGAAGGGAGTGCCTGAAGCACAAACAAATAAAGCAGCAGCGCACAAGCAGAGCTTGGCTTTGCCTCCTCAAGCCAGAAAACATGTCAAAGCAAAGAACTGCAGGGCTCCAAGGCATGCACACCGATTCCCTGTGACGGAAAGCAGAAAGCAGACGTTTATTTCTTCAGTTATAAGGCAAGGCTGATGGTACTACCACACAAATATCTCTTCATGTGGCCAAGAGCTGCAAGCTGTGTTTCAGAGCAGTAAGGACAGAGATCTTCAATAGCACTTCTAAAAGCAGGTGATGACCAAAGCTTGTCAAGGGTCCTTTCTCTCCAGACAGGACAGAAGGTCACCTCTGCCCTGCAGCAGGGACCCAAAAAGACCTACCAGCATCTCCATCTCACCAGCTCCCAATGATGGTTGGCTTTGCAGTTGGGACTACTCCACAGTCCCACAGCAGACCAGCCCTGCTCTACAAGACTTGGGTCCTGGAAATATTAAAACATTTAAAGCAAGAACTATTGTTCCTGTCTATATTCTAAAGAAACTTTCATAGACCTGTGCACCCAACATACATGATCACTCCCACCCCAGTTAAAACCAAAAGCGTCTTTTATTTCCCATTCCACAGCCTGGGTATGTTACAGTAACAGTCATCTGCCCAAGTAATAGAAAAGGAAAGTAAACCTTCACTTATGTTTCTCAAATAAGAGTTGTTTATTTTTTAATTATAACTGAGAACTGCCATTCAGACTAGAGTTTTATGTAACAGCACTATTTTGATTTGATTTGCCATTCCTCCTCATTCTCACTTAAGAAATAACAAAATTATTACTCTTTAAGAATAAAACAGCTCCACAAAAGAAAAGCTGCAAAGGTACAAAAAGGGAAAATTCTTACCTTATTGCAACCTGCCACTTCACTAAACACTTTTCCCAAACTTTTAAACATGCACGCTTATTACACAGAAGATTCATCAGCAAAGTTGAATTCTGAATGTAAGATGTTTTACACAGCAGATTTTCTCACACCTCAAAAACTCATCACTTGCCGGACTAAACAGTTTCTTACCCTTAAGGAACTTTACAGACAAAAGTAACAAGGGGATATTTCGTGAAACAAGATTGCCTAAGCATTTCCTAAACACTTTGGCAGAGAAATGTTTTCCATCTTCCCAATGGTACAAGAGACTCGATTTATTCATTTATTTCCATGTATACATTATTTTTCATTAAATTTCCATAGTCTTCTGTAGGAGCTAAAAAGTATTCAAGTAGTATATTCATAGTGAATTTGTCAGAGGCAGCAGGTTAATTGAGCAATGGTAGTCAACAGCTCCATTCCACAGACTCGGACACTTTTCCAATTTGAGGATAGGCAGATTTATCCTCCTGTAGCAAGTTTGGTAATCCAACTCACACTATAAATTAATTAGTGTAAGCTCTAAAAAAGACGAGATACCAAAAGAAAGCAAACACAAGTCAGATCATTAAATCTGAAGGACAGGCTTTTGATATTGCTTGATCTGCATATAAGAAAATGTTAACCTTATGTTTATGATGATAGCGTGTCATGGACTGGCTTCGGAGGAGCAAAAGGATTAATTTTAGATGACAACTTTCCTCACTTTTTCATGGATTAGTTTTCATCAGGTGAACAAACCAAACCAAATTATTCTGTAGCTATGAGACTGTAAAAAGGGAGCAGCGGGAGCTGAAGGCCAGACAGGGGAACTGGGATTGACTCTTTTGGCAACTGTTTAGTTTTAA
Organism: Scolopax mira; assembly: GCA_004320125.1. Lineage (NCBI taxonomy): Eukaryota > Metazoa > Chordata > Aves > Charadriiformes > Scolopacidae > Scolopax > Scolopax mira. Next base: position 10,844 of record BJBW01004960.1, read on the forward strand.
TGGATTAGATTCTATGCAACAATTCCTCCTTGATTATTTTAGCATGCTAAATTCCCCATCAAAAGATGAACTTGGCAGCTACATAAACACTAGTGCCAATGCCAATAACAAGGGAACTGGTGACAATCCATGGTCAGGGAAGCAGGATTATACCTTTTGATTTAAAGTGGTTACAGTGTCAGCCAACTGTGAGAGAAGTCGGTATCATAGATGCTTCAGAGTTAAGAACAAACAAAAAGCCTTCACACCGAATTCTGACCACTGAAGACCAAAGAAATCCTACATACAGAACAGCTAGTGTGAGCAAATGTCAAGGACATGAAGGCAAAAATATCCTAATTTAAATAAAGACAAGAACAACCAGTTTTACAATACTTTTTTTTTCTTTAACATTACCATTCCATCAACACAGTATTTAGGCTTCTGAAAAACAAATGCCCATCTTTTAAGAATTACTAATATAAACCTCCATTTCTTTTATGATAACAAAGAACAATGGAGATGACAGAGCAAGAACTCATCAAGAACCATAAAGCCATGGGCAAGTTCGTAAACTCTATATAGCGAAACTGCTCCACCCAAACCTCTCAGAGAAACCAGAGATGAGAAGCAGCTAAAGGTCTTTTTCAGCATAACGCCTCACATGGCAGAGGTTTTGTACCAGTCTTCCTTTTTAATTAAATACAGCATTTGGGGATCCAGTGATCAAACAATATTACTGTGTGGTCTTCAAAGACTAGAGACAGGTAAGGAAAGGTATTTCCATTAATATTTTTTTGTGTTTTATTCGTTGCAAGTTTCCATACATTATTAAAATTAAGAGGTTATGTTTATTACACTTCATCAACACTAATACTCTTTTTAATTGCTAACCTGTGCATTTCCTTAAACATGTACGGACTAAGAGCATACTGAACAAGTTCTATTTCTTTGCTGCAAAAAGCAAATATTTCTTCATTTGTATTCATTCTATACAGAGGAGGAACTCAAAACTGTATGTAAACAAAACATTAAAGACTTTTACAATCCTATACATGATAAATGAAATTAAATTACAAGTAAAGAAAAGAATTATCTTGCCAAGAGCTTCCATTGCAGTCTCCTACCATATCACCTTTCTAACCTTTGTTGAACAGAGTAGAAACACTAAAATATTCACTGTTCTTTCATGGAGAATATACCATATTCCTGTATGCAATGTTCAAATTAGCGACCACCAAGGATACTGTGACAAACCAGAGAGCTTTGCACACATGCATAGTAAAAGTTTTCATATGGTCACGCTGTTAACTAGAAATTTCATTAACATATTGCTGTGATTTAAAAAACAAAACAAAACAAAATCCAACAAACCAGATGAACAATTAAACACAGATTCTATGTAAAACTGAATTACTACAGGAATTACCATCCACCTTTTTGGCACACTGAGAGCAAACGAGTAGTTTGCTCAGTGAATCTGGCAGCTACAGATTCACATGACCCTAAATAAATATCAATTTGATTACTTCTTAAAAATATGAAAACTAATTTGATGTTTCAAGCAAATTTTAGTTTAATTTTCACTTCTCCCTTGAGCTTCAAAATTCAGATGCAAAAGAAAATGACTAAAAGCTTAATCCTTCTATTTATTTTGCACCAAGTGAGAACTTGTCAGGATGAAGTGGGTGAGCTGGAAGTATCAACTAGGAGGTACTACGACTCCAGTGCTGCACCTCTGAATGCCACCTGTAATTTACAGATTTGCAACGGTGATTGCTGATCCCTGACATAGAAAACAAATTATTTGGATAACATGCAGAATACAAACAGATTTTAGGCACTTCTCCAGCTCAAACAGCAACACTGTCTTCCCCACACCTGAAGGTGTCATGAAAGGAGTCTTTTTTCAGCTCTTATTTAAATCCCTCCATTCCCTCCTCAAACAATAAAACTAAAATTAAGTCTCTTGCTACACAAGCATCTAAGATTTTCTTTTTTTTTTAATAGCTTCTTAACCTATTAAAAAGTGTCTGGGATTTTGATGGAAATTACTTCCTAAAGATGAGGCCTGTCTGACATGTGCTTGACTAGTAGAGCTTTTGTTTAGTGTTTCCAGACAGCACTCACTATCAGACTCAGTTTTACAAGCAAACCCAAATGAAAATACAGGTTATCCAGTAGTTTTGAAAATAGTAAATGTAGGTGAAGGGAGGGGAAAGGGTTAAAGAGAGATGCACGTTGAGAGCATCAAGCTCCAAACACTTCTCTAGGAGACTTACAGATAGTAACTTCTGGAATTACAAAGGTGGCATTTTCCTAAGGTTTCTAGAGGCTTCCTGGGAAATCAACATCATTTTCAAGCCACTGGAACGACAACTTCTTTCATGCAAAATATTTATTGCATCATGATCTGCAGGACAATAACATAACACTTCTCTGTCTTCCAACTAGCTTAGATTCAACCTGTATTTCAGAAGCTTCTTTAAAAGCATTAGGGGCACTCCTAGCATTTAAAGCACATTTTAATTAAGCCATTTAGACAAACCTCCACCGTGGTCACATTCTCCCCTCCCTTACTGAGGACGCAGGCCACCACCTACTAATTTAACCTCCTGAAATCAGTGTGTTGCTGTGCAGAAGTACTCAGCCTGCACTTGGAAAAGTGCTGAAGGTGTTTCCAGAGCTGCTAAACACAATGACAGAAGGAAAAAGCCTATTTGCAAAGCTCTGCAGGGACAGCTGCAGCATAGAAAAAAACCCCACAAAAGTAGTGAAAAGCTATGGCAGAACAATTTACATTGTAAGGGAACACAAGGCCTCTAGTTCCAGCCCTTCTTCAACACAAGGCTAATTTCACTTGAACACTGAACAAGAACAGAGATCCCTCCAGCTCTCTGAGAACACGTTCCAGAGTCTGACAACCCTCATGGTGAAGATTTTTTTTAATTTATATCCAGCTGGGAGTGTCTTTTGGTGAAGCTGATGTCTGTTTTGTTGTGCCCTTGCAAGGAGCACCTGGTTTCACCTCCTCTATGACTCCCACCCACAGGGCAGCTGAAACCAGCAGGTAGGTCTGTCCCTAGGTCTTCTCCAGGCTACAAACACAGCTCCCTCAGCCTCTCCTGTTACATTACATGCTGCAGCCCACAAACCTACTCAGAGTCTTTCTACTGGACTGGCTCATGTTTGTCCATCTACCTGTCCTGCAAAGCCCCACACTGGGTATGGCACTCCAGATGCAGACCCATGCCTGCCAAGCAGTTGTGAACAACCACGTTCCTCAAACTGCTCTAACTGGTGGAGCCCAGTGCATGGTCACCCTTGCGCAAGATCACAACACCGCCTACTTGTCTGCCAGCATGTGCAAAGATCAGTATCCTGCTCCAGTCTAGCAGGTGCTGGGGTGGCAAAAGTCCTCCAAGAGAACCAAGATCATATTTCTTCTTCCTGTCTTAAGGTGGTCTTGTCCACTTCCTCTTCCTCATCTTGATGTTCCACTCCAGCAGGTGCCGGGATGGTTCAAGTCCTTCCAAGAGAACCAAGATCATGTTTCTACTTTTTGTCTCAAGGTGGCTTTGTCCACTTCCTCATCTCAATGGGGCTAGGCGTGTTGTAGACGCTCACTGTCATGCCCCCCTGCCTTGCTGTCCCCTCTCTAATCCTGACCCTTAAGCTCATGACAGGCCCTTGCTGTCCCCACAACCAGCAGAGCTCTGCGCGTCCAGATTGCACCTCTGCAGAAACACACCCCCCTCCATCTTCCCTGCCTGGCCCCCCTGAAAAACTCTGGTCATTCCATCACATTTCTGCCAGCCAAGGGAGGGGACAGGCCTCTGCAAGGCACACCGAATTCTCACTTCATGGGCCCCTCTCTCATCCATGCAGGGTATCCGCCTGCACTGAAATGAGTCCCCCCCACACGGCATCTCAGCTACCCCATATGCATTACCCTACTTTGTCTCTCTGTTTATCTACTAAAGAAAGCATATGTTAGGTTAACTTACTACTAAATAAAGCCCTGGAAAAGCAGTCAAGCCTGCCTACACTAGCTAGAAACAACTTTTTTTTTTTTTTTCATTTTTAAGCAAGCTGCTACTTCAATTTTCATTCAAGACTGATTCATGAGAATGTTCTACAAACTTGGGAATTTTACCCTGCTAGCTATGGATTCACCTCGAGCTTCCTAATCTATTACTTTCTGAACTGGTTTCTGCAATTTGGCCCCAATTGCAGCAGAGTATTTAGGAACATAAGAGAAAAGCTCCAAACAGGATTAAATCAGAAGTGATGCTGGACTACAGCTTGTAACTCCTCTGGAGTTGAGACTCCTGCACCTCTTCCACTACAGGACTTCCACTAGAAGACTAAAAAAGTCAGCTGGAATCTTATGTTTGTTCTAGGCACAAATACCAGAGTTTCTCCCTCAGTATAGAAAAAAAAAGTATGTTCAGCACGAGTTCCCTTCTCAGGGCAAAACAGAACAAGCACTATTTTATATTCTGCCACATTTTTCAGACTTTAAAATATTTTAAAGTTACACACTGAAGTTACTTGCTGTATTACAGTCCATAGTGTTACGCAATTAATATATTTAGCACGCTTCCTGTCTCTGCAACTACGTTTAATTTCAGAAACATGCTGAGTATAAGGCATGTTATAAGACTATAAGCACCAAGAATCTCACATACTTGCTTTCTGAACACACCACATGGGAATAGGGCTGTATCTTGCATACTTACGTCTGATAATTACTTTTTTTAATCTTAGAAAACCAGCAAGATATGGGTAGAATCCTAAGTCTTCCAAGACAGGCAAGTATCAGGAAGCCCTGTCCTCTTAGTTCTCATTAGGAGCTGTTCCAATAAACATTATTTTATCTGAAGCATGTGCACTATGTACATTAATTTTTGTTGTTACTGTACTGATGGTTAATAAGGACTAGTGATGTAACACTATGCTCCATTTACCCATAAACGTTAACACCACCTTGCAGGTTACAAACTATTGAAAAGTTGATCCATGAAGCTACAAAAGATTACTTGCACCACCTACAGGTCTCAGCAGAAGGTTGCAAGAGTCTAACTTTTTCAAAAAGCTTTTTAAATAAACAGTCATCTAATTCTACTGAAATAAAAATTAACTCAAAATAACTCCTGTATAACCAAAACAATGGGCTTACTTCAAAACATCATCATCTAACATCGCTCCAACTGTTTCACCCTGGTTAGTGTTAAATGGGATCCTTTATTTCGTAGCCTGAAGCCTGCCATGTTAATCAGTAATTCCCCTTGACTGCAAAGGAAATATAAAGGAACAGCAGTCCAGGTATTACCTTCTCAAATCACCTATACATTCTAGATTATAGTTTGCAATTCTTAAAACAACCACAATATACAGTAAAGCATACAAAAAACAACTTGGCATCTTTCAAAAGATATTTGAACCTGTCAATACATCTCATTAGCCCCACTAACAGCTTCTCTTATTATGCTTGTTCCTTCAGATTAAAAAAAGAACAGTCCTAGACATTTTGAAAAGCATTAATATGGGGAGGACAGCACACCAACTGCTTATGAGTAAAATGCATTGCTTTTATCCCAAAGCCAAAGAATCAAATCAAAGCAGTACTTGAAAACAAGATGCGCTGCAGAACAAACTGGAAAGTATGACTATAGTATTTCAGTGTCCATAAGTACAGACTAAAAGAAACTACCTTCAACAAATTGCAACCCCAATGATTGTGTGGCTGGGCAAGATACAGGAGGTTATCAAGGGACCTCCTTCATCCTCCTAACACTTGGATACACCAACCTTTACAAGCCTTACTAGGAGCTTAATTCCATTTAGTTCCTCCCCTCCTCCTTTAAATATAGATTTTCTTAAATGCAGTCAACATTTGCTACACAGAATCGCAGCACAAAATTTGAAGATGATCATAACTCTACAAAATGGGTCAAGTTACATTTTCTGCCTATCATTTAATCCCAGCTTTATCAAGAAAATACCTTCTCTCTTCCAAACTTGAAGGACTTCTGGTCCACAATAGTGAGCAACCAAGTCTGACACTTCCAGTGTTTACTGTGACACAAGAAAACTACAAATGGGAGTAATAACTTTCCAAATCTTAAAACCAGCATAACTGTAAAATTCAAATTTACTTAGATCCTAGAATCCATAACGGAGAGAAGCAGAAGATCTTGGGCATGTAATCAAGAAAAAAACAATGATAAAGTCTCTTGTAACACACACCAGAGTAAGATACAGCATGCGACAAACCTGGTACAAATATTTCAATGTCACATTAATAACATTTCTAGGTGTGTTCTGATCAAACTACTAGCATCATTCTGCAAATTATTAGGAAAAGTAGAAAACTTTGTTGAAGAGAAGCAGAATAACTCAGGCTGTAGAAATCTAGAGAGAATACTATTTGCATAACATTTTTAAACATCAACGTGACCAAGCCAAAAATTCTTTTTTAGTATTAGTGATCTGTGCCAAAGGCCAACACCATATACAGACATACCTGTAAAGCCTTATCTGAAATATTACCCTTAGAAAAGGTATCAAAGTTAAATTTAGGTTTATGGCCTCTTCTGTTTTGTCGAGGTACACATTCACATACATTTTGCAATGTGGTAACCTCCCATTTACTTGAGTTGCATGAAATTTGGGTTTAGATGAGAAGAATATAGCTATATTTAGCACAAATTTAAAAATGTGTAACTTTTGTTTGTATGGTGAACATAACAGATAAACACAGACACACATTGCAAGAATATGGCCTTTGCAGCTTTCCTTTCCAAAGGACTGAGAATTATCTGTACATTCTCAGCAGAGATTTGCCAGATTCTCTAAGGCTTCATATTGACTGCTACGCTGTCTCTGGTAGGGCAGATGCATGGTGACAGGCACCAGTATGAAAAAGCAGAAAAGAAAAAGACCATCCATACTTGGGCCACAATATCTAAGCAAGATACAGCATGAGTGCCATTCTGTAATCAAAAGTAGTTTTTTTCTCTGGAAACGCAGAGGTCACAACAGCTTAACTATTGGGGGTTTTGGTTTCACTCTTTCTTAATTGATAAACTGGGAGTGACATCAAAATATGATTATACGGCTTGAACATTTGCAGTATAATAGGCAGGCTACCTTAGCCTGTAGCATGAATCATTTGACCATCTAAACATATTATTCCTCCTCTTTAGAAGGTCACAATTGTAAAAAGCATTTAATCTAACAGTAACCTGTCAATTTTCATCTCAGGGAAAAACACTTTTTGCTCTAACTACAATGTGTTACAGGACAGCACACAAAACCCTCCACCGCCGTTGCTTCGTTGCTGTAGTATTTTGTGCTTAAAAAGAGCAAGCCTTCTGTAAAACAGTTACTAACTGTTAGTCTATAAAACACGTAACACTGTTACCTTTCTTCAATTCTATTCTTGTCCATAAGCGGTTGTTTGATCCACTGATTAACTAGTCTTTGTCCTTGAGGGGTTCTGCATTTATTTAGTAAACCAGCTAGAGACTGTGCAGTATTAGCACTTTCCACAGAACTCTGGAAAGGTTAAAAAAAAAAAGAAAAAAAGAGTTAGTGAAGTTTACTGACGCCCTCTGAATGGCACTTTATTTTGCTACCTAGGAACAGATCAGTGTTTCTTCTGTATTCAACTTGGCACCCATCAAAAAAGGCAAATTTTGATTTTGCATAGCAAAAATCACAGCATTAAAGCACTCAGTATCTGGTCCCTGAAACAAGGCAAACAATGAACAGACTTATCCATTCTGAAACTATCTGACTGAATAGGAAAGTTAGAAACATATCTCATCACTGGGTATTCTGCCATTTGAATAGGAAAAGTGGAAATAAGCCTAGATATCTGATAGTTTGCCCTTTGTAAGGTCAAAATAATAGGGGTCCTGTCCATCAAAAAAAAGCAGCAAGAAACCGGACAAGCTTGTTTCAATTCTTACCTTCAACATGAAATTCTCAACCCTCTCTACCCAAAATCACCTGCAATTAAAACAGCAGGCGAGCATTCAACTAGGGTCAGGTCTGGGTGCCCCCAAACAACTGGGACATAGAACCAGCACCACCACAACAGTGAGAAGGTAGACTGGTACATTTAACCCCTAGAAAATCTAATAACTGAAGACAATGCACCTGTTTTCAGTGTTCTGGACAGTATTATATTATGAAAAACTTCTGAATCCAAGAAAGCATGACAGAGTACATATATCACACACAAATAACCTACTGCAGCACACCCAAATTGGATCGTTACAGTTTTGTGTAATCAACTGCATCTGCGGTGCCCTAAGAACTTTACCTACATACCTCACAGAGCAACTCTAATTACGAAATATTTTGCCTTTGCTTTGATGCCTGCCCAAAAGCCTGCCCACAGACTGCCTGCCACCCAGGCAATGACACAGCTTCCCACTACACGGCAAATTCCTTGTTCTAAAACCCACAAGAGCTCCTGAAGACAGATGTGGCAGCATATTTCCTATCGCAAAATGCATAACACCTGCAAGGACTTATAAAGGGATGTAGCTAAGACAGTGTTGAACTTCCTAGAACACCTCCATAAAGCTTGAGAAGAGATATGATTTTTGCTGCTTTTCCTTGACGTTGGCACAGAACCAGGAAATAAAGAAAAAAAAATTCAGAACAAATCTCTCCAGAGTTCACCAGTTCACAAGCAGAATATATGCTCTTTCTTGCTCTAGAAATCCCTCTAATGTAAATAGGGGACCATATTTGTGATTTCTTCCAATAAACCTGAAACTCCAGTGGATTAGCTCCAAGCAAAGGTGACTAAACAGGGTTTACTAACAACAAAACAAAAGAAAAAAAGCTGAAGCAACACAGCACTTTGCGTCCACATTTTCATACAGTTATAGAAAGGGGCAAAGCAGAAAAACAGATGTGGTAGGAGGTATGGAGAAGACTGGGAACCTGCTGGGATTTGTAGAAAATGTGTGTAAAGCAACTGTGCTTTGGAGTTTCCCTATCACACCACAAAACAACAGAATGCTTCTCCTGTCCTACACCCCAAGTCTGCTCCTGGCCAAGGAACTTCTCAGACTAGCCAAGGAACTTCTCAGACTAACCAAAGAAAGATAAAGCCAGACTCCTCAGCAGCTACAACAAGGACTTCTAAGCTCTTTCCACATCTGCATTCCAACATAGACACTTGTTTGTGGCCCCTTCCTATCTCCTTCATTATCTTCTCTTTTACATTCAAAGCAAGCTAACAAAAAAGGTGGCAACAGTGTCTAAAACACGCACTGTACAGACTGAAAACAAAGCTAAAATGTGAAAGTTGCCATTAATGAGGATCTGGAGAACTGTAACTGGGCAATCAAGCTACTAGCAACTAAATAAATATATTGCAGAAATCTTTTTATTAATTCAAGTGTGCAATTCTTACCTGGAAAAGGTTGAGGGCTTGAACAGCTGCATTGTCTAGAACCATATATTGACTAAGATCAAAAGTAGTCAGTTCAAATTGTCCAAAGTTAGACTCATCTGACAGCAACTCTAAAAACTTGATAATGGCTGACAAAGAGGAAACAGCAACCTGAAGTTTTTGGTTTTTTTAAAAACAAACAAAAAGAACAAACAGAAACATTCTCATTAGAAACACTCTTGAATTGGGGAGTATTTGATAAACACCCCTAGAAAGTTACACAAGTGGGAAGTCTTTAAGCCATGTCAATTCCAGCAAAGCCACAAGAACCCACCCTGTTTGACAAGACTTCATTTTCATAGGGACATCCTATCGCACTGCAGAGTCTTTCTAGGTAGGTACAAGAACAAGGAACTAGACATTTGCATAATCTGATAAACGAAATGTGAAGTGCATGCCTCACCCACCAGCTATTACCACCAAAGCTATTACCAGGACTTTTCTGGCTCAGAAACACAAACAAGTTACTGCAGATAAACAAGATATCATAGATCATCTCAGGACATGGTTTCAGGGTTAGTTTTCAGCCAGAACAAGGATCTGATCTGACTGACGGTTCGGCGTTATGAACACTAGTGCCAGCACAAAGGAGAGGCTGCACCATGACTGACTTGTTTAGCTGCAACACACTTCATACAATTTTAAGCTGTTGTGAAATGACACATGAAGGGAGAATAACTCTGTACCTAACACCTGCAGTAAGCATCAGCAGTGGAGCATGCTTTAAAACAAATTAAAACACGTTTATCTCAAGCAAGTAACCTCATTTGCAGCTAAGAACACACATACTGAGTTCACATGCAGGTACTGAACAATACGCTTGAGCCATAAGATGACATAATATTAGCATAAACATTACTTTGTTTTCAAACACCAATTTTCCTGTCATGGAAAATAATGAAAGTATTGTATTTCAGTCCTTAGGCTAGATGATTATGAATAGGAAAAAATTCTTGTGCACAGTCTATTTGCTTACCAGAGTTTACTCCTTTAAAGACGTAAATGAAGGGTTTTCTTATCTTTTTTCCAGGACCCCTGGAATCTAACTCTGATACAGACTCAAGCTGAGCAGAACAGCTAAACACTTCAGCAAGGATGTAGCTTCATATATCATAGGTTGTACAATATACTTTCTCAGAAGCAGAGGAATCCAGCATCAAACGGGACCAGTGTGGACAGAGAGGATCAGCTCACAACAGATGCACACTCCGCTTTGCTGCTTAAAAAACAAGAGCACTCTAAATGCTCTGTGCTCACCTGCTTCTCCATCTCCGGCAACGCTGCGCTATTCAATTGTTCTTCTTTTTTTGATTTTAACAGGCGATTGAGATCCTGAACAATATCTTTTGTTGTAAAATCCGCCTTCTTTCTGTCTGTAATCAGGATTCCTCCCCTCTGAATGACCTGTCGTCCATAAACACACATAGCTTTCAATTACTTTCAATATTTAAGGAACAGATATTCATCACATTGAAGCAAACCCTGAAGAGATATTTATTTACTGCTACATTGCAGAGAAGAATGACAGACAAGATTCCACCCTTAGAACAACTTTTGCTGATTAAAATGCAAATGAGTCAACAAACAAATAACTCATTTTGGATGCACAAATCAAAACTTCTTCAAGTTAAGATACTGCTCTTTCCTTTTTCCATAAATCACAGAGCCTAGCTAATAAGCTAGGATTTTAGATAAAGTTTTGTCTGTCACTGCCACAACAGTTCCCTTACTTGTCGCATTTTTCCCATTTCTCCTGCAGTCTCTCCTCCTGGTAGCACACACTCCTTCGGTCCCAGTTGAACCAGCAGAGCTTCAAGGTTTGAGAACTGATCATTATCTGGAAACTCACAGACACTCAATTTTCTCAGGGTAGTGTCGACATACCCCACTCCTACTACTCTTTGTCCATCAGCAGTAGACAGCTTAACCCCCACAACCCCGATGGCCGTTGACATATCATTGTTGGCAAAGAGAACTTCCTCAAACTGTGCCAGATTTCCAGGAGAACCCTATATAGAAAAGAAATATACTTTTTAAAAGTGTGTATACACACACACATTTCTTTTTCTTGAAAAAGGACAACTGACAAACCGAAGTACTGAGCAGCCCATTAATACAAAACATACAATTGTTCTTTTTTTTTAAAAAAAAAAAAATAACCATTAAAACTTTCATCTGCATCATTAAAACATATCATCTGCACAAGGTGAAATATACTTCAGGTTTCCCTTATCTCCCAACCTACAGCAAAGGTACAGAACAAGCTCTTCCAGACTTCAAGCAGTAGAAAATACAGGGATATATATTAGATCAC